>APFE030390173.1:50754-71542 GCA_000404065.3 Pinus taeda
ATGATCTTCAATCAGAATATGAAAATCATGGACTACCTAGGCCTCAATATATAGGCCACAAGTCCTCCAATCTCCTATAATAGATCCTTCTCCATGCAAGGAATACTTACTAGAAATATCCAAGCATCTGATAGTACATTGTCCCACATCTGATCTCAACTGGGTCTCTGATAGAATTCACATGCAACAATTATCCATGAGTGAATCCTAAGTGATCTAAAATAATAGTTGTCACATGCATGCAAGCATTAACAAACTATATTTTATTATTTTAATAACTTGTTAAAATAATCTAACTAGACTTGACTAAGTCAACCGATTCTCTCATTATAGAACTCATACTTATTCCCTCAATCAGTGGAGGAAATTGAGGATAAATTCCTCAATCAGTGGGACAACTCATGTGCATGCTCACAAAGACTTCATATTCGTATTTCCTTAACTAATTAACTCAACTGAATTAATTAATTAATATTTCCAACTACTGTTAAGACAAAAATTAATTTTACTTCCTATAGATAGACTAGGGACTGCTATAAATAGGAAGGGACCCAGAAATGCTATTTTTAGAACTTTCTATTTTTAGCAGTTTTACCTCTCACCCAATGTGGCCAACGACCTCACTGGCCAAACTGCTATTTTTAGACATGCTCTTTTTAGCAAGTCTATTTTTAGCACATTATAAATTTAACATTTCTTGTTGCACATTTTCCAACACTTCCATGTTCCACCCAACCATGGAATGGTTGAGCCAAATCTCTTCAACCATTCACCCCTGTGTCATATTCCAAGCATGAATATGGGATCTCATAGAACACATCAATCAAAACCATCCAGAGTCTCCAGAGGCCATCCACCTCAACCCATCAAACATTGATTCCACCTCACGGTTAGACATCACAAAACCATCATCAGGTTCGTCTCTATCCAAGCCTTCCAGGCTCCAAAGATTTTATCCAACGAAGGCTTACAAGACTAGTAACTCAACCCATAACTTATACAAGGCTTCCATAGCATTTGTCCAACAAGGGCTTCCAGGACTGATAACTCAAACCACCAAGGGATTCTAGAGCGTTTGTCCAAATAAGGCTTCTAGGATGACTAACTCAACCCAAGCTGTTACAGGGCTTCTAGAGTGTTTTTCCAACTAGGGCTTCTCGGACTAGTAACTCAACCCAAGCTAAGGAAACATGAGAACCAACCAAAACAAAACAATGGCAATAAACCCACAATCATCATGGCTATCTGGGAAATGGAAAGGCTAAGAAATCCACTACCATTCCCAGCCATCCTGCATGCCAATGACAGATCACAACCAATAATCCACATGCATATGCCATGCATGCCAAAACTAGTGAAGGAAACGTACATGAAACTCAACACCTGCAAGAAAATCTAATGTATTTGCTAATCTTGGTGCCCTCTTGTGATTTCCTATGCTTCCTTTGCCTTCTTTCTCAAAAAATCCAAGTATGCGATACCCATCAAGAGTGCTCCAAGAAAACTCTAAGTCTCCAAGAGTATGAGAGAAAGAGAGATAATAATGAAAGAGATCCAAAATTGAACTGACAAAAGGTTACCAACTAATCCTCATAAGCCTTTTTATGAATGAGACCTCTATTTTCTTCATTTTTCATTATTTTCCTTCATTTTCCTCCTCACATGCAACTTATGATCTTTCACCCCCTTTTTCTCCTAATTTCCATTATTTTTATAAATAAATGTGCCAAAAATGTCATTTTTCCTTTCCAAAGCCTTAGCCATTGCCTTTGCCAATTTCCTTAGCTATAAACAATCACAAGTGATCCCCATCACTAGGACTTTTCCCAACATTCAACTTGGAATAAGTGTCTGATCATCCATGGTTATTATTTTTCCTTTATTTACTTCTATTACATGGAATTTTCACCAGGGCTGTTACAAACAGTGACATAGATACATACATACATACATATATATAAACATTAGCAGAAAGAAATCATGATCATGTTAGACAACGACATACATACACACATATATACATATAAACATTAGCATAAAAACAATCATGATCCATGATGACCCTGTCATACATGACACACATACATGCATACATGTATACATATATAGACATCAACACAATCATGATCACAACATAATTACCAAATACCATAAGGTCAAGGTTAAGAGAACTCCCTTTATCCATGGACAACATTGAGAACAATTGTTCCCAATATAGCCAAGGAATCAGATGCCTCACATCCATTCACTTTATCTCTCTTGTTATCTTCTTCATGATTTTCCTGCCACTATCCATTTACACAAATTGACCCAACTAGTCCAACTGGATTTCATACTCTTGCCTTCAACTACCCTTATACGTGCACCAAGCTTCATCCAGATCTTACCTTACCTATCGGGTACCACACAGCTCTCCCCGAGCTCCATTAAATTCCTCCTTCCTCAACCAATTCCCAAGACTCTCAAAATAATAAAGGCAAGAACAAGAAGCAAATAAGAAGAAACCATGGCAAACCAATAACAATACGACACCACAACCAAAGTGGCATGGCCATACACAAGACACAAACAAAAGCACAATTAATCTCAACAAATCACCAAAAGACCAAAAACACAAGACTCAAAACAACCGCCATAACTCAATCCCCATGGTTCCCAGTGCTTCCAAGCGAAATCTCAACATGAGCCTTCTTCGAGATTTCATGGCAACCTCTTTTCCATGTAATCCCTTGCATCATACTGCCACCAACACATTATTGTTAGTGCATAAATAAACATAACAATACACCAATCACCTTACCTTTTCGTGCCAAGCACGTTGTCTTGTAACCGAACACATTTGTGCCCTGTCTCAAGGGACTCCAATTCCATTTATAGATATAGTTATAACTAGACACCAATTGTTATGCCTATCAAACACATATTTATGAATATAACACATATCCACATAATGTCAGATGAAATCAAGGTTAAGAGGACTTCATGTATGCAAAGCACTCATTCATTTTGAATTAGGGTTTCCAAACATAGCCAAAGGATCTTTTCACCAAATTCCTTTCTTTTACCTTTTCCTTGCTGCAATTGAGTCTTATTGTTCGTTGTCACATCATGATGCAGGAGCATCCTGCTTTAAAAAATCAGGGTATATTTGGTTCACTTAGGGGGTGTGATGTTTTAATTTGTTTGTATATTTTTAATAAATTGAGTGGAAAATATGTGTGTGAGGTTTTAATTGTAAATATTCTCAATTATGAGAGAATATGAGTGATGATATACTTGTAAATATCTCATAGAGATCTTAGGGATTAGGGGATCCTAGAATAGAGGGTTAGTTGAGTTAAAAGTGGAATTAGAGGATTTTTAGGATTTGGATGAGAAATTTTAGGGATCAAGAGAGATATTGTTGGAGTTTGGTAAGGGATCTAGAACCTACCTTTGGTTCTCATCCATTTGTATAAATTAAGAGGAGCCCATGAGGCATAGGGGAGGGAGAGAAGTGTGTGAGTGTGAGTGAGGCATGGGAATAATTCTCATGTAAATATTTTATGAATGAATTATTTCTAAGTTTTAATGTAGATACATATTATGTAGTCTTCAATGTTATGTGTTGATTTTATTTTTGAGCCCCTTAGATTTGTTGCGTAATGGATTAAACCACAGGTCCAAGGAGCGTTTCAAAGTTGCAGTTTTGTTGCATCACATCATCCAACTGTTATTTATATAAACAAATCAATTGTTACCTTGTCATGCTAATACCAAGCATGTTTCATGCAACTGTTCACACATGTTAACCACATGTTCCAAATATCAAGACAACCATATTTATCAATTTGAAATCAACCTTTACCAAGACTAACAACCATGTCATAATCCATAGTCAACTCATGGTCATTAGACATAATGCTACAATTGTCATCTACTACACTCAAGTACATATCAACCGTCTCAACACATATGTGTTAGTACAACCATCTTAAAACAATATAATTGTGGCAAGAAATCTTATAGACACATACTCATATCATTCAAGTAATCAAAGACAAACATTCAAACAAACTATAAACGTACCATGTTATATAAATCAACTAGACGACATAATCAAACAGTCAAGCACCAAATATACGACATAAGCAAGCTCATACCTTAATGTATCTCGGGGGAGGCGATCTTGTCTGCACAATCAGTCCAAATTAGCATGATATGACTTCACAACATATCAGCTCAACCATAAATAAGGTCATGATATCCAAAATAGTCACATGTTCACATAATAAACTCATAAACAGTTATCATTCATACATAATAATCACATATGTACAATCAATCTAGATTAGTACAACACAATGTTACAAATAAGTTAACTCATACCTTAATGTCATAACCCTAACCATTTGCGTAGACCAATCCAAATTAGTTTGACACATATAACATCAAGATATTAATTCTATAACCCTAACCATCAATATAGATATCATATAACAACAACAAGTTAACCATAACATACTCATCAAAAACATATAACATAATCATTAAGTTATCTAACATAAAACAACAACAACAATGCATACAACCAAAAATTATATCATTCATGACTATCTCACACATGTGCATATAACTACACTAATCAACTAGCATCTATCATGCATGTAACCATAACATCAATAGACATGTATATAAACCTAATTTTTATAACCCTAATGCATATAAAAATCCATTAACTAACATACCTGCATGCCCAACATCTAAACATGTATAACGACATGCTCTTGCCTCGAGGTCCAATGTTGCAACTCACTTTAATGATCTGCATATCCTGCTCTATCTCAACCAACACATCAGCATCATAACAACCAACAACATCAATGACCTAATTACAATGACCTCATGCACAAAAACCTTCACCATGACAATGCATGCATAACAACATATAGACACCGACATGCCTAACAAATACATATACAACCATACACTCATGATGACACATCCCACAACAACACCATCAACCTTCACATGGTGACATCACTACAGCCATGATCAACACCATGCAAATGCAACAAGCACATAAAATACAAGCATAAGGAACACATATGCAACTGACATGAGTGCATGACCAACGCACTACCCATCTAGTTTGAGGGGTGAACCATGCTTTGATACCACTTTGTAACACCCTCCTCCCACATCTACCCAAATAATCGACCAACCAGTGTAAACTTGTGAGGAGAGACTACTATGTTTAGATTCAACCTCCTAGGTGACCTTAAGGAAATGGAATCAACGGAAACACATCATATAGACCTTCCACATCAACTACCACTATTCTGCTCAAGCTTATGATTAGTGGAAATACAGATAAACTAACAGTTATATTTCAAAAAAAACTAACTCAGCTACTACAGACTCGATTCAGATCTGAACAGATAATTTAATCCTAGTCTGAACAAATATTGTTCTACAGGTAATATTGCATTCAGCAAAAGAGAGAAGAGAAGAAATTTTAGGTTGTGATAGATACTTGCACAACTTCATAGTCATTTACAATGAGGTCTTTGCCTGTTTATATAATATGACAACCGGTAAACTGGTGACTCAAAACTTGTGTCTACCAGCCATAACCCTAATTCTATGTCGAGCGAAAAAAGCCAGCTCACCAAAAAACAAAATGGAGTCAAAAAGGACCCACATACTTTGGACCCATCGTGTCTTCCATTATGAAAAATGAGATCCACTGCTTCTCTTGTAAGGATATCTGCTAAGCAGTTCAGATACCCTGGTTTGAATTTAGTATTAAATTCAAAGTTATCTAGCCAAATTGCCCATCTAATTAGGCGAGCATTTGTCTCTATGAGATCTTTTCATGATCGTATCATGCCTGGCATCTACTTGAGGTCAGTACGAACAATAAAGTGTACTGGTATGAGGTATAGCCTGAAATGCATAATACTTCTTTTTACAGCCAGAACTTCTTTATGGTTGCTTGGATATTTCAATTCTACTCCATGGAATGATCTTGAAGTGTAAGAGTAGACCCTTTCTTCCCCCGAAATATCCTTTTCAAGTAAAACTCCTCCCCATGTTGTGTTTGAAGCATTAGTTTCTAGGATAAAAGTTCCATTGTCAGATGGTAACTTAAGTGAGGGTAACAATGTTACCTTCTGTTTAATTTTCTTGACCGTTGTAGTCATGGCTTTAGTCCATTGAGGAGGTTCTTTCTTTAATATCTGTTGGATGATTACCAAATCTTGTGCCAATCCTGAATAAACAGACATATCTAATTTAGACTACCAAGAAATATCTGCAACTAAGTTTTGTCAGTAATCTGATCTGGGAATTTCTGTAGACTTTGCAGAATATTATTTTGGAGGGAGATACATCCTGCATCAACCTTTAAACCCAGAAATTGAATGGCTCTCTTACCAATATCCATATTGGTTTTAGATAGTGATAGACCATGTTTATAACAATGCTAATAAAATATCTGGAGATGTTTCTGATGTTCTTGAATATTTCTAGAAAAGACTAATAAATCATCAATATAAATAATTAAAAAGTCTAGTCCTCTGAATACATCTTCCATCATTTTCTAAAATTCTGATGGAGCATTTTCAAACCGAAAGGCATTACCTTCCACTAGTACTGGCCATGTGGGACGTTGAAGGTTGTTTGAATCTATCTTCTGGTTTGATGCCGACTTGATAGAAACCTGAACTCAAGTCAAACTTGTTGAAAATCGTACAACTTTTGATCTTTTGGAGAAGTGTTGATTGGTTTGGAAGAGGATATGTTATCTTCTTCAGCACTGAATTTAATGGTTTTTATTTCATAACCATTATTTTTTTTCATCGCTTGATCTCTGAATGTTTGTTGACATAGAAGGCTCTTCAAGCCCATGGAGATCTGGCTGGTTCGATCAAACCCTATTGTAAGAGATCTTTAATCTCTTCTTTGCAATAGTCCAATTTTGATGGACTCATTAAAGTTGTTGATGCTTTCTGCGAATTTATTTTGATGTTATTTGCATATGGTAAATCAACCACATATTCTTCTCGATGCCAAAATGCATTAGGAATATCTAAAGAATAATGATCAATCAATTTGTTAGAGATTTCATGCAAATAATCATATGTATGTGCAAGATTGAAAGAAACAATTCTTTCTTTCTTTTTTTGTTGCTTCAACGTTTCTTGAAGCTCTTCTTTTGCTTTTGGAACTTCTTTTCTTGCTGAATCTAGAAGTTCAAGTTGTACAGGTTTATTTTCTATAGTGAGTATAATGGTCTTGGTTGGGGAGTCAATTGTGACTGGGGACCATTTAGTAAAGAATTATGAACCTAAAATAACATTAGCAGGAATTCTATCTAACTCACAGAATGTACAATGGGTGTTATGGCCTTTAATCTGAACAGGACAATCTTTAACTTGGTGTTTGGGCCTGAACAAATTGCCATTAATGGAGCTTCCTCCCTCTAAATATTTCTCCCAATAGAATGGAGGTATTGCAAGATGTCTGGTTAAATTTAACTGAGAATCAGAATCTAACAAACAATCTAAAGAGTAAGGTTTAAAATTTGGAGGACAAAATGTAAAAGATACAAACAATTTTGGCTAGCCCGTAAGGGCTAAGCTTTTCATAGGACTATAGTTAGGATTATGGGATTCATCAGTTTCTTCTAAAGAATCTCCTAGGAGTCTATGGATTTCTTCATCTGAAGAGTCATTGACTTCTGTCATTAATGTCCTTTTGGCTTTTCCAAGCTCAGAGATTTCTGAAACAAGAAATTTGAGTTGTTCATGCTTATCTGTGATTTGTAGTTGCAGTGAAGAGATTGTTTCTCTTTTTACCTATTGTTTGACTATGTGCTTTGTTGGATGTTGAGCATGTAATTCTTCTGGATGTCAATTTCCAGAGACTAAATATATGATGGTTTCTACTATTTCTGACTTAGACATCTTTTCTTGTGAAGGAAATGGCTTTTGTGTAGTTCTTTTGTTTAGTAAAGCCATGCTTTGTTCTATCTCTATTATCTCAAGCTGTAAGTAGTGTCGAAGAGACATCTGGTATGGCTATGTTTCTGATAATGGATTTTCTAGTTCTTCTAGCTTGGCTGGGGCATGGGAAAACATACAGAATGTATAATCTTGTAAGCTTTCAGAATCTTCATCAAAGATACCTTCTTCTTCTTAATCATCTGAGAAAGAGATTTGATCTTCTTCTTGTTCACAGATGAGTATGTCCCACATTGTTGGGTCATGGGATTCAAAGAAAGTTGCAACCTTTGGCTTTTTGTGTTTTTGTGGATAATTTCTTGCCCAATGTCCTCCTCTGTCACTTATGTAACACCTAGATGAGGATATGGGTGTTTACCTTTTAGTGAATGAGATTCTCTTTTCTTGGAAGTTCTTCTTCAAGGGTTTTTGTGATTTCTTATAAGTATCAGATTGATTCTTACTCTGATACTAGCTTTTCCAGTATTTTTTATTAGTATTTGCAGGAGTGCAGTGACACTTGGATTCCCTATTGTAGGCTCCCTTCACCTAGTTGGGCATTTGGCCAACTGTGCTACAAATATTACTACTAAAGGGTTTTTCATGCTCTTTGAAGTCTTTGTTGACTCGCTTTGCAAGGCAATACTCTTGAATGACTTTATTGATATGACCTTCTACCATTTTTAATTTCATTCCTGTCAGTTGAATGTTTTTCTCTTTGAAATAGGGATTCGGGGTTGTTGGTAGGTGCCCTGGCATATTTTGGATATATCTTTTGATATAAGTGGGATCACTATAAGAATTACCTTTAATTAGGTATTCTTGCATCTAGCATGAATATGCATGTAGTTGAGTTAAATATACTAATTCACTGGATAAGAATAATTGTCTGAAATGATCTGGATCTTCATCTATAGTTAATCCAACAATTTCTACTCTAAGAGCTTAAAGGAGTTGAGCTATGGGGTCTGGTCCTCCAAGAATAGCTTCTCTAGCTGCTAGTGTAGCATAATGCCACCATGCATTAGCTAAACCACCAAATTTATTAGCTATGAGTTGTGTTATTTGTCTATTGGAGAGAGACTGATGTCATCTATGTGTTTCTGAACTGCCCATGATGCTAATAAGGCAATAGCATTTTTTTGTTTCTTCTTGGGAGATTGGGAAAAACATAGAATTTTCAGGCAAAGCTTGGATTTCCCAAGAGATGGAAGCGGGTCCTATTGGAATATTGGAGGGTATGCTGGAACTTTCTCCTTTTGTGATAAGGCCTGGTTCAGATTTTACCTGGACACAAAACTATTTTAATATGTTTGGAGATAAGACAGGGTCATTCTTAGAGACTTGTCTTACAAAGTCTTTGGCTATGAAACTTGCATCTTGTATTTCTTCTTCAAGTTCGACATCCTTTGTTTGGAATGTGTACTCTGGTAGTTCTTGTGCCATGACACTAAAACTCCAAGTTCTTTTAAAATGGGGCTTATCTTCAAACAAGGCATTTTTCTGAGGTTTGTCTAATATATCATAATTAGGTTGTTTCTTTCCTTTGCCTAATTTCTGAATGATTGGAGTTGTAATAGAAAATACTTTTTTCTATAGCATCTAGCCATCCATTAATCTGATTTTGATCTTGGGTTAGGAGGCTTTGGACGCTCTCATGACAAGGCATTTCAGCCTTCAATGATTATTTTTCTCAGTGTTGTGCCAACATACCCGATATTTGAGCCACTTTTTCAGGCCTAGATCCAGGTCACTGCCCAGAATTGAATGACACCTTCAGAACAAAAAGATAAAAATGAAACAATGATGTAAATGCAAATACTTTAACAAGCCCTTAACTAGACCCCTACTAGCCATGACAAGCATTTCATCACACATATGATGAATATGTAATCTACATTGTAAATAATAGATCTAAGCATAAGGATCTCATACTCATCTAAGAATTACTAAGAAACATTGATTCTTCAACACATTAGTTGCCATTTCATCCGTTAGGTCATAGATACATTGTTCATTCATTACAAGTAAAACATGATGAGAGCCATACATATCTACTGTCATAAAACATATACATAACCAACATAATAGCAATAGAAATACCAATGAAATCATAACCATATGATCCACATATAAACCAGTATAACACTCATAGAAATACAAGGAGAAATAACCTCTTATTGATGATGCAACTTCCAAACCAGGGATGAGACTTCCATGTTCCACCCAACTATAGAATGGTTGAGACTCTCTTAAGCCATTCACCCTCGTGCCATATTCCAAGCATGAATGTGGGATCCCATAGAACACATCAATCAAAAACCATACAGGGCTTCTAGAGGCCAACCACCTCAACCCATCCAACAATGATTCTGCCTCACGATCGGACATCACAAATTCATCATCATACGGGTTTCTACCCAAGCCTTCGAGGGCTCCAGAGTGTTTGTTCCAACCAAGGCTTCCAAGACTACTAACTCAACCCACAACTTATTCGGCGTTTCCAAAGCATTTGTCCAACTAAGGCTTCCAGGACTAATAACTCCTCCCACCAAGGGATTCGAAATCGTTTTTACAACCAAGGTTTCAAGGACTAGTAACTCAACCCAAGATATTACAGGGCTTCCAAATTTTTTGTCCAACCAGGGCTTCCAAGGAATAGTAACTCAACCCAAGCTAAAGGAAACATCTTAACCAACAAAAAAAAGAAGGAAATAAATCCACAATCACCATGGTTATCTAGGAAATGACAAGGTGATACAAATCCACTATCAATACAGGAAGCCCTCCATGCCAGTCACAGATCATGACCAATAAACCACATGCATATGTCATGCATGCCAAAACTAGTGAGGAAAACATACATGCAAATCAGTACCTACAAGAAAAACTTGTTATGGTTGTTGATCCTCTTGCGCTTTCCTACTCTTCCTTTGCCTTCTTTCTCCAAAACTCCAAGTATGCCACACTCTCCAAGAGTGCTCCAAGAAAACTCTAAGTGTCCAAGAGTATGAGAGAGAGAGCTCCAAAACTGAACTAACCAATATTATCCACTGATGCTCAAAATCCTTTTTGTTAATGAGGCCTCTATTTTCTTCATTTTCCATTATTTTCCTTCATTTTCCTCCTCACATGCAACCTGTGAAATTTCACTTCCCTTTTCTCCTAATTTCCTTTATTTTCATGGATAAATGTGCCAAAATGCCATTTTTCCATTTTAAAGCATTTGTCATTGCCTTTTCCAATTTCCTTATCCATAATTAACTGAAATGAACACCCACTAGGATGTTTTTCCCACCATTCAGCTTGGAATACATTTCCCATGACTTTGGTCTTATATATTTTTACATGAGATTTTAACCAGGGTTGTTACACCATGTTGGCACCATATGGCATACCAAAGTGCAAATGTTGAGCTAAGCAAAGAATATTTCAAGACACTATAATTGCTCATGCTATGATTCTTTTTGTTTTTAGCTTTCAAATAATTTTGAAATTTTTATACTCCATTCCCATAATTGTACTTTTGAATTGGATCAACATAGTAAACCGTCTCCCCTTATTGGAGTAGATAAGGGGGTGTGTTAGATTTTCCTTGCTCCAAGACTTCTCCTTTTGCATGCAGGCTAGTAGCATTCATAGTCCCAATTCCACTCTTAATCTAAAGGCTACTTCATTCTAGGCCACGAACTTATTTTCCTTCTTCCCTAGTGTTTGGATCCACCCTTTACTACCTCCATACTACCCATCATATTTTCCTGTAAATCAAAAACTTGATATGCTTGGGCCTCCATTACTTGCAGGTCAATATAATGACTCTTGTATCCCAAATACTACCAAGAAACATGAATGCATCATTAATAATTTTTACTCTTTTGGGATCACTCCTCAATCTCTTAATGTCAAGTAACCTACGAAAATTCCATTCCCGTCCTACACTAGTAAAATTCCATCTTGGTCCTTGAATATTCACATTCTAGCCATATCCTAACACGCTTATCTTACCCCACATTGCAATCAAATTCCCATTAAAATGCTTCATTATAGACCTGCTCCTTAACAATGTTATCAATATCTTGCATGTGTCTTTGTCCACTTTCCCTCTTATCCACCTACTTAAATGCACCAAATTTCTCACCAATTTTCTTTTATGCCTTGAATTTAGGATTCCTAACATCCTTGTGTGATAGAAGATATGGAGGTAGCACGACCCCCTAATTTTTTTCAATGGACTTTATCATGGGGGAGGGAAAAAATTTACATCCTCTCTTATTCTTAAGTTTCCAACTTCTACTTGACTCCCTCATTGGCTAGCTTGTTAGCTAAAGAGATAAGTATTTTATACACATGATTACATGTTATTGAATCAAACAGTCTACTTGCTAGCCTCACATGAAGATTTGGATAATTTTAATCTTGCATGTTGTTTATATTGGTTATTAGTCTAATTGTTTCCCAAGAGTCCCCTACCACAATTACTTTTGCCTTGAAATGATTTTTGAGCAATTGTAGGCCTAACTATAATGCGAGATATTCGGCTTGATTATTGGTTTCCCTTCCTATGTTTCCAATCCTATTGAAAACTCTCTTGCTAATCGGGGCATACTACCACCCCTCCCGCTCCTTCCTCCCCTTGTCACTTCTCAATTATAACAAGCAGGGAGTTTTGGTATATTGCAAATTCTAGGTTTCAAATTTATTAATACTTTGGATGGAACAAGTGAATTTTAAGGTAATTTGAGTATTACCTCAACATCATTGTGCTTTTTAATCATTTTATTATGTTTGAAATAATCCATATGAATAGGATATTTTTGTAGAATATTCTTGAATAAGTTTCCATGTACATTTTGTGGTAATCCATATTAGTGATTTGATCTTAGTGTCTTTTGGTAGTTTTTAGACTACAAAACTTTTATCCGTGCTTCACCTCGATGCTTGGTATTCAAAATCAAATTTATTTGTTGTTTTAGGGAGAGACAAGGAAATTTTTTCCTAATTATCTTAATAGTTTTATTGCAAATATTATTGATTCCATCATAAAAATTTTGTGTATAGGTTAGGCTTGTTTTGTATTATTAGTTATCAAATGGATATATTTGTGAGGACACTCACTAGAAACTTGAAATATTTCGTGAAGACATTGAATAGAGAAATTACAACTTTGGAGGTAGCGAGTTTTGACACAATTGACAATTTGAAAGCCAAGATTTAACACAAGGGAAACATTCCTCTTAACCGGGAAAATTTGATATTTTCTAGTAATAATTTGGAGGATGGATAGGCCCTCACTAATTAAAATATTCAAAAGGGTTATGATTCATTTGTTTCTTACTCTAAGAGGTGGATTGCAAATCTTACTCAAGACTTTGATTGGAAGAAACCATTACTCTTGAGGTGTAGAGCTCAGATTCTATTGCTAATTCAAGGTAAAGATACAATATAATTATAATGATACTCACAAACAATAATGATTAGCATTCTCTAGAAAGAAACTAGTGGATGTTCATGCCTTAGTTAATTATAACATCCAAAATTATTAAATCCAATTGGATTTATATTTGAGAGGTGGAATGAATATCTCAAACTTATAATTAAATCCAATTGGTTTTCTATTTGAGAGGTGGAATGCAGATCTCAAAACTCATAACTAAATCCAGTTGGTTTTCTATTTGAGAGGTGGAATGCAGATCTCAAAAATCTACTTGGGATGAAATTACTCAAGAGGTTGATAACTCAAATATTTTTAATAATGTCAAGGCTAACATTCAAGGCAAGGAATTCCTCCAAATCATCAAAGACTGATTTTTGCTAGAAAGCATTTCGAAGATGATAGGAGTGCAGTTGATTGTAATATTTAGAAGAAAACACCCTTCATCTTGTCTTTCATCTCCAAGATAATATGTAAATATTTGTGAATATGTTGACTAGTAAGACAATCATAGTTGATGTAACACCCCCTCCCACATTTACCCACTTTTACAAACTCTCCAGGGTAAACATGAGATGAGAGTAACTATGATATGACCTGATCTCCAAGTTCTAATTATGGAAGTGGGGCTTTCAAATTGAAGTAAAATGGCATCCCTTAGAGACTGCAGATCACTCAAAAACCTACCAACCACCCCAGGTGATCAATCCCTCAGTTGAAACTCTTTTTCACTAGGTTTACTCCTCAACGACACCCATAACACTTCACACATGCAGTTGGGAGGCTATAACCGCAACCACAAGCCTATCTCCATGTTGTTATGACCTAAATTCCCCTACACAATGCATGCGGTCATGAAATCTATGCCACTTTTTCAGGCTAGCCTCTAGACCACTGCCTAAAATAGGTTGTAACTTTCCAGAATCATGACAATGATGATACATATGCTAAACAAACTGAACGTGAGCAAGATCTTGACCTAAACTTGTCTAATACTAGATAGAAATTTTTTAAATAGAAAGTAAACATATAAGCTTATGGGCCATGAATGCATATATGATCATAAACTTTTGAAATTCATCTGATAATTACCAAGAAGGCTCAATGCCCTCACAAGGAAGCTACAATAACACATGTTATCCCATGCATTCATCAACCATCTAGTAACTTCTCAAATCATGAACAAGAGCCGTAGCTATATCACATAATAGAACCATGCATATAACCAGAATAGAAATGATGACAAATCAGCCATAAGTTCACCATAATAACTAGTACAAGTTTTCGTAGATCACAAAAGAAAAATAACTCATATTAACATATGAAAATGTCGACCAAATGAGGGACTTCCACGTACCACCCTACCATGGATTGGATGCACCAAAATATCTCTTTCAACCAATAACCCTCGTGCCATATTCCAAGCATGAATATGGGATCATAAGGGTTAAACCAAAACAAAACCAACCAGGGCTTCCACAGGCCAAACCACCTCAAACCTCAAGCACAATGATCTCACCTATATGGTCCAGAAATCACTAGCATCAATCTGAGTGGTCTCCAAGGCTCCAAGAACTAGTAACTCAACCCACAACCTCTAGGGAACCCTAGCTATTATATGGCTCTAGAGATCTCCAATCTCAACCCACAACCTCCAGCGAACCCAAGTTGTTTCAGTGCTCCAAAGAATTTGTCCCAACCCACAACCATAGGAAAATTGAGAACCAATCAGAAAACCAAATGGGGAACCCATTACACCATGGTTATCCAAGAAATGGAAAGGAAAGGTAGAAACCACTATCAATCTAGGAAAATCCCAATGTAAATGACAACACATAACCAAGGAATCACATGCATATACCATGCATCCAAAAAACTAGCGAGGAGATCACACATGCAACTTGTTACTTACAAAGTAAGCTTGTTTTAGCTGCTAACCCAAATGTCTCCTTGCACTTCCTTGCTCTCCTTTGCTCAAAATTGTCAAAAAGCTACCAACTAATTCTTTGATGCCTTTTTATTATTGATGTCTCCTTGTTTCCACATTTTCCTTCAATTTTTTTTCTAATTTACCATACATGCATATTTGTGTCTCTTCACCTTCCTTTTCTCCTATTTTCCTTTATTTTTCATAATTAAGCACCATTTATTGCCTCTTTTCCCTTGCCAATTCCTTTGCTAATTTCCATAGCCATTATTGAACCAAAAGTGATTCCCACTGTCATGTTTACCCACCATTCAACTTGGAATACGTGTACCATGACCTTGGTCATATTTTATTTACATGTAAAATCAACGAGGGGATGTTACAAACCCCTCCCCCTTGGGGGAACACGATACTCGGTGTTCAATGACGCTTATAACCAACAAACATGCTACCCATGGAGCTTTATAACTTAACTCCATGTAGCATTTATAAAAATTCCAAACTGTTGAAACCAAGAACACCATAATGCTTATTGGAGCTTTATAACACAACTCGATGCAGTATTTACAACATACTGCTTATTGGAGCTTTATAATACAACTCATTGTAGTATTCACAATATACAAATGCTTATATAAATATAAACCAAAACACATAAAATAAACACATCTTCTCAACTAGCAAATAAGGAAGGATACAAATCCCACATCTGATTAGCCATCTCCCATGTAGCTTAATCAAGCCCAAAGTGCTTCCACTGCACCTTAACTTGCTTTATTTCTTGATTCCAGAGCAAGAGTCATTTCCATTTTAAAATGCACTTAGGTCCTAGATGAAACTTTCCCTCTAGTTCAAATTGCAATACATACCAATCAACCACGTGATCAACATCCTAGATATATCTCTTAAGCAATTAATCATGGAAAACCTCATGGAATTTCACTATTGGTGATAGTGCAAGTTGGTAGACCAGTGGTCCAATCCTCTCAAGGATCTCAAAAGGCCCACAATACTGAGGTGTCAACTTGGCACATGATCCAATCCTCATGGAGCTCCTCTTAAGATTGATACATAAGTACACATGCTCCCAAATATGAAACTCCCTTAAATATCTATGTTGATCCACGTAACTCTTCTTCCTCTCTTGTGCTACCTTTAAATTTATTTTAATAACCTACATCTCCTTCTCCATATCAACCAACATATCTGGTCCAATCAACATCTTGATCATTGGATCACTCCAACTGATAAGAGTATTAAATCTCTACCCATAAAGATCCTCAAATAGACTCATCTTAGAGGACTTGTGATACCCATTTTTATATGTAAATCCACAAGTGGAAGATAATCCTCCCACTTCCTTTGTTGATGCATAACATACATCCTCAATATATCCTCAATAATCATGTTAACCCTCTCTTTTTTTCCATATGCTTGCGGATGATAAGTTGTACAAAAAGCTAACTTTGTCCCCAAGCTTGCAAACAACTCCTTTCAAAACTTGGAAGTGAACTTGGCATTTATGTATGATATTATCTTGATGGGAACACCATGCAATCCCACTATCTCCCTGATAAAGATCTGAGCTACCTCACTAGCTAAATTTGTAGAATTCACTTCAATGAAGTGAGCTACCTTACTCAACCTGTCAACCATAACCACGATGGAATCATGCTGTCTGCGTGTCCTCAAAAAACTTATAATGAAGTCCATAGAAATGAGCTCCCATTTACATTCTGGAATCAGAATAGGCTACAATAGACCAATTGGGTGCTTACACTCATCTTTAACTTGCTGACAGTCCAAACATATCGCAACAAACTCGGCTACCTCTTTCTTCAAGTTCATCCAATGATAGAACTTCTTGACTGTTGTAAAAGTATTTTGATATCCTAGGTGCCTTGAGTATGCTTGACATGAAACTCTCTCAAGATAAGCATCTTGAGCTCACTACTATCTGGCACATAAATCATGTTCCTGAACCTAACCAATCCATCTATCGTGAGGTGATACTCCCCGTCTCTATCATCTTCACCCTGTTGATGCAAATTGTGCTTCAGCTATTGGTACCATTGATCAAGTTGCCCTACATGCAAGATATTCTCCTGTAGATTTGTCCCATAAGAACTCACAACTGAAATATGATTCAACTGCACTCTCCTACTGAGAGAATCTGCAACCCTGTTCTCCTTGCCCTTGATGTATCTAATCTCAAATTCAAACTCACCGATGGCAGCCAACCATCTAGCTTTACTGGAATTGGGATTGGGTTGGTCAAACAAGTATCTCAACCCATTGTGAACACTCATCAAAACAAACCTCCTTTCAAGGAGATAATGTCTGCACGTGATTCGGATCTTGGGGGAAGGCCCCAAAGATCTAAAAAATTTAAATGCTAGAATAAAAGAGGAGAACACACAATGACAAAACCACAAAGTTTTTTTTTTCATTAAAATAGATAATAATTGTAAAGGCTACATTGTGGTGGACAATCTGTCCTTTTACAAATGTGGCTTGATACTTATAGTCTTTTTTTGTTACAATACCATATGTAAGTTTCATGGGCAGGTAAATACCATGGGTGAATGAATATTGTGGGTCGATGTCACTTACAATACCATGAGTAAATTTCATGAGTGGATAAATACCATGGGACAATGAATACCAAGGCTGGATGCCACTTACAATACCATGGGTGGATGCCACTTACAATACCATGGGTAAATTCCATGGGTGGATACCATTTTCCATTCGGATCATTCCTCCCTCCTTAATATGAAATGGTCCCCACTATGTGAAGTTCTCTCCTTATAAGCCTGTGTTGAATATGAAGAGCCACTAAAGAGAAGGGTTTTGTATGGTGAACCCATAACCGTGATGAATGAAGATCCAAGGATAGAGATGCCCTGTAATACTTGTGACCAACTGTGAGACTGACAGTGTGCGGCCTAGAAAATGGAATTCGATGAAATGTGGATTTGTGGATGACCCATAACCATGAAAAATGAAGATCTGAGGATAGAGATACCTTGTAAGTCTTGTGACCAACTGTGATACTAACAATGTGCATCATAGCAAATGGACTTCGATGACAAGGATTTTGTGTGGTTGACCCATAACCATGATGTTGATTGTTGATGAAGTAGCAGGTGCCTACATAACCTGGCGTGGGAGGGCATGTCTCCAAAAAACCCAAGTTGGATGTTGTTATGATGAAATTGATGAAAGTGAAGTAGCTGCCTACTAAAGTGGGGTGGGAGGGAACGTCTCCAAAGGGAACCCACTCCGAATGTTGCTCCAGATATAAAAACTAATTTAAAATGGGCATAACTTGGTCAATATATCTCAGAATCTTTATTATAACCTATTTTTGGAAATAGAATGACCATTCAACATATTCCCATGTGAATGAAATCCCTATCTGGAAACTCTGGAAACTCAGATTTGTGTTGCAACTATCCTGTTGTCACAGAAATTCTGGAAAAATAGTTGATGATATCTCCCTCATCCGAACTTTGATTTGACCAATAGTTTTTTTTGAAATTGAGTGATTTTGTAAGAGGAGCTCAGATCTGCAATCATTTTTCTAAAATTCTACACAAAAACTAAAAAAAATGATAGGAGATCTGTCGTCCACAAATTGCTGCCAGAAAAATTTATGCAACACAACTGATTTTAAATTAGCAATATCTCCCTCATCTGGAATCTGATTCAGCCGATTTTTTTTTTTTGAATTTGGGTATTTTTCCCAAGGAATCGAAATATGTTATTTTTTTTGTAAATTTTTCGCAAAAAGTCTCATATCTGACCTGCAAAATCACCGCCCAAAAAAGTTTTGCAAAAAAATGAAGAAAAAAAAAAATCTTCTCGCTTTACCCAAGAAAGTGTTATGTGGAGATTGTAGCACATGCATTGTTGAATATTTCTGCAAAACTTTAAAACTAAAATATGTGTCAAAAACTCATTCCCATGGAGTTGTAGCCTGAGTCTGATACCACTGATCTGAATCTTGGGGGGAGGCCCCTAAGATCTAAAAAAGTGAAATGTTGGAAGAAATGAGGAGAATGCACAATAAAAAAACCACAAAGAAAATTTTTTTTCATTAAAATAGATAATAAATATAAAGGCTACATTGTGGTGAACAATATGTTCTTTTACAAAATGCGACTTGTTACTTATAGACTTTTTTGGTTACAATACCACAGGTAAATTCCATAGGTGGGTAAATACCATGGGTAAATTCCATGAGTGGATAAATACCATGGGAGGATGAATGCCAAGGGTGGATTCCACTTACAATACCATGGGAAAATACCATGGGTGAATGAATAGCATGGGTGGATGCCACTTACATTACCATGGGTAAATTCCATGGGTGCATAAATTCCATGGGTGGATGCCATTTTCCATTCGGATCAACACGTATTCAATGCATGAATGATAGTTGTGAACTAAATATCATGAGTCACGTAGTTGCGCTCATTCTCATTCAACTTCCTTGATTCATGACATACCACCTGTGCTTCTTATATCATTACTCTACCAAGTCCTTCCTTGCAATCATATGTACATATCATGAACTCCTTATCAGGATTTGTGATCTTCAAAACCAGAGAATTTGTAAGAAAATGCTTCATCTGCTCAAAACAAATTTCACACTCCTCAGGCCATTCAAACTTCTTCCCTCTCCTTTGCAAAGATGTAATAAGATAACCAATCAATGAGTAGTTCTTGATGGACTGCTTGTAATAACCTACTAGTCCCATCAATGATCTAACCTCATCAACATTCCTAGGATTTGGCCACTCTATGATAGCTTTAATATTTTATGGGTCCACTACTATCCCTTCCTTGGAAACAACATGTCCCAAGTAGTGAATATGAGACTAAAAGAAACTACACTAGCTAAGCTTGGAATACAACTGATGCTCTCTAAAAATATCAACATTGCTTCAAGATGCTCCGCATGCTCTTCCTCATTCTTAGAATTTACCAATATATCATCAACAAATACTATCAAAAACTTGTCCAACTAATGACGCAACACATTGTTCATCAAACACATGAAGGCGGTTGGAACATTCGTAAGACCAAAAGGAACCACCAAAAACTCATAATGTCCATACCTTGTGTTAGTGTCAGTCTTTACAGCCTTCCTCCAGTGATCAAATGTGCTCTTACAAAGTGATTTTGATGTGTCAAGGTCAAATTTTGTCATTTCAGTGAGTCTTCAAGCAAAATTTGGTTACTAGGCATTAGGTCTAGGCTTTGTTTTCACTCCTTCTAAAGTTGCCCAAATGTCAGTCCATGTCATCATTCAGCTGAGCCTATCATCATTCATAGGGTTTTCATCATCATGTCAAGTTCCATAGGGTCATTTTACAGTTTATCCATGCTTCAGTTGTGCCTAGGCAAGCTCATTTCCCTCTCCTAGGGTTTTGAAGG
>APFE030390178.1:0-35023 GCA_000404065.3 Pinus taeda
TGATCTTCTCTTTCTGAATCAATCCATGAACCTGTAATAAGGATATACCAGTAGGAAATAGCCCCTTATGTGTTTCATTCTCCTTTTTCGTAGCCCGAGACCATTTGTCTAAAAGGAATAGTTCAAATTCTACATCTGAAAGTTTGGTCAACTACTTGTGGTCCAGTGAATTCCACCATTTTGTAGCCTCATCTTCTAAATTAAACCACAATGTATCCCTCCAACGTGTCCCATAAAAACGATTTTTTCCCGTTATGAGTTCTTCAATAGTCATACCATTATCATTCCCTGTAAAAATGCCTTGCTAGAGTCCATGAATGGTTTGGAAAAAAAAAATTCACTTACTTTGGCGAAAATTTGAAATTGTCACAGTTTCGTCAATATTGCTCAGAATCCTTATTATGACCTGTTTTTAGAAATGGAACCATCATTCTGCATCTGCCCATGTGATAGAAATCCTAATCCAGGCACTGGAATTTTCAGATCTGCGCTGCTACTCTCCCGCTGTCACCGAAAATTTCTGAAAAAAGTGCTGATTTTAAATTAGCGATATCTCCCTCATCCGGACTCCGATTCGACAAATTTTTTTTTTGAAATTGGGTATTTTTCCACAAAGATTCCAGATCTACAATTAGATTTTGTAGATCTTGCACCAGGACGTCTATATCTGCGTTGCAAATTCGCTGCCCCGAAAAATTGTCTCCAACCCTACTGATTTTTAGATCAGCAATATCTCCTTCATCTGGACTCCGATTTGACCGATTTTCTTTTGAAATCGGCTATTTTTTCACAAGGAATACAGATCTTCAATTAGATTTTGTATATCTTGAACCAAAACGTACAGATCTGATCTGCAAACTCGCCGCCCTTGAAATCCTGCAAAAAGAAAAAAAAATCTCCACTTTTGTGCCCAAGAAAGTGCTCTGATACCACTTGTTGTAGTTCTGATACCACTTGTTGTAGATCTAACCCAATATATTATATATCTGATATGAAAATATAAGATAATGCAAATAAACCCAAGAAATAATATAGAAATGCTTCTTTATTGATCAAACCCTTAAGGTAGGGCAACACCATACAATCACTCCTGAAGGAAGGAGAATACTCCACAAGCCATATGCTTGTTCATACAAGACTATTTCTCTTCATATCTCTCCATGTGGAGTCTCTAGCCTCTATATAGGCCTCATACATACAACACCATGCATCAATACCATGGTTTACTCATACCATCAACTAATACCATGGGCCCATTACATTATTATTAACTACTTGTGGTCCCTTACATGACATGGGTTAACCACCTTATTTATTACTATGGCCCATTCTATTATTACATTATTACCTTGGGTACCTCCCTCGGTACCCCGTATTACCCCCCTAGGTACATAACATATTAACTACTTATTTTCATGATGACACGAAAGAAGGTAAGAAGGCGACTATGTTGGGCCATGCAACAAATATAAATTTACCCTTGATTACATTATCTTTTTCCTCTTTTTTATGCATTTGTGCCATGATGTAATAAGGTTTTGATATAATTTTGATAGAAAGTGAACGAAAATACTTTTGATATGATTTGGCTATCAAAACTAACTTTCGTTTCTTTTATGTAGATATTTGTGAATGGGACAATCATTGTTCAATCTATTGAACAACAAATGCTAAACAAGGAGAAAAGAGCACGTCTTGTGCGGTCAGTTGAGAAGTGAATCAGAAGGATTAGCGCAGGACAGAAGATTGTTCTAATAATATAATTTGGTCACGAATTCCTCAAGATCTCCTGATCCCGAGGAATTGTAGTTATCTCTTTTCCTCTTTGACTATAAGAGGGGAAAAGTGAATAGAATATAACACTTTTTCCTTTTTACTTTGGCTCTAATTTTAAGAGACAGAGTGTTATTCTGAAGAACACATTGTTACTGTAATGAAATTTGGTGTTAATGAGTAATATATAATTTGTGTTTCTATTTTCTCTCAATATTCTGAGTACCTAGGTAGTAATCACTGACGAATTTCACTGCTTTTCCCTGTGTTATACTTTTACCTTTTTACTGCAAGCCTAATTACTTTTTTTTATAGTTTTACGATTGATCTGCTTGATATATATAAATCACTGGTGTTGAGTTTGTGAATTCTATGCATTATTTCTTATTACTGTTGATTGGTTTCATTTATTTATGTCGTAGATTGATTCAATTATTAGATAAAAGTTATTTCCTATTAGTTCAGAGCCAGAGTATTATTGGTTAGATCAAGTGCATTACTGTTATGCAAAAGTTTCTATTCAACTGAAAGATCTTTTTTACTGCTACAGTGCACTCGATTGATGTGCTTATGGCCTGTAATTGCAATTAGAGCTTTTTGATTAAGATTGAGTTTTGATGCTTGAATAGTTTAATTTCTTTGAAGTTACAAGTTTGGTAGTTTATGGTTTGATCCATTTACTGTTGTATTGAAATCAATAAGTTATCTTAAAGCATTAATTTATGTGGATACAATGATTTCCATCGCCTGCACATACTATGTACAGTCTTGAAACAAAATGCTTACCCAGGTCGATAATTAATGTGAGGCATTTAGCAATTCTAAAAGGGGATCTTATATGTGCCAATAAAGACTAGGATCGGCGCAGTGACCATTTTATCCTTTTGCACATCCAATATCTTCTAACATTGTTCATTCCAATAGAATGTAACATCATTCTTTAACTATTTTTCCATCAGTGCGGTTATCTAGGCATAGCTCTTGATGATTTCTGATAGTATCTGTATGCCCCAACATTGTGCGTAACTGTTTCACACTCCTTGGCACCTCCAAATTGATTATGACTGAAATCTTTGCAAGGTCTACCATCAAGCCTTGTCTTCATACCACATGACCTAGCAAGATCCCAAAAGGGACACAAAATAAACATTTCTTTAGATTGAGCATGATCTGGTACCTCCGACACGTATCTAACATAGAGCGCAAACATGCCATATGGTGCTTTACCAATCTAAACATTGTCCAATCATCAAAGTATACCTCTAGAAATTTATGAATGAAGTCCTTGAATGCCACGATGACTACGCACAAGAAGATTGCAAGTGCATTCTTCATCCCAAAAGGCATTACAGTGCACTAAAAGCTTCTGCACTCAGTTGTGAAGGTCATTTTACTTCTATCCTCGGGTGTGATATTTCTCTGATGGCACCTAGAGAACCCATCAGTAAACAAATATGCTTCTTGGCTACCAACATTATCCAGAACCTCATCGATGAACAAAGTTGGGAAGGGATCACACAAGTAGGGATCATTTAACTTCCTGAGATCTATGCATATCCTTATTTCATCCTTCTACTTCCTTTCCTCAACTACTATTGGGCTGACCTAATTAGATTCTTCCACCGGTTCAATAATATCTACTGCAAGAATTTTAGCCAACTACCAACAAACCCTTTCTTTATACTTCACATTGACGTGGTAAGGTCTTTGCTTAACTCACTTCATGTCCAGTTTTAGAGTGATCTTCATGACACCCAAGTCCCCTATTATACCTTTCAGATCTAAAAACTTAGTGGGGAATAGATCCTGATATTCGTGGAGTACTTCGGCGACCTTATCTACTGTCGTGTCATCCGAGTAGTCCCCAGTCTTTGAAAACTTAAGCTCTACCACCATGCCAATGTTCACCTGTCTAGCTTTGAGTGGCTTAATTATGTTTGGGTTCTCTAATTGCGGTCCTTCGACTTCCCGGTGACCTTCAGTCTCTTGGATATTAATCTTCCTCGGGTCTTCATCTTCTTCTTCTACTATTACATTGTAGCACTCCAATGCATGGCTTAGCTGGGTAGTCCAATTAGGTTTAATCAAATCTAGAGGATCCTATAGTATCCTGAAGATCGTTACCCTAACCTCCTGCAATGCTTTGTCAATACATTCAAACCCATCCTCAAAGCTAAATGTCATCAAAAATCCATGGCATAAAACATCCCACTCTTTAGTGCCATGTCAAAGTTTTGTCTCCAAGTACCAATTCATAAGTGTAACATCCAAAGTATGACAAAACAAATGTACCGACTCTTGCTGAGGCTTTACTCCATATGCTTCAGTCCATTTGGCCAAATGGTAGTGCGAATCATTTCTCCCATCATATTTTTCTGTTAGCCACACTTGTGGGTGGCCAAACCACACTCTCGTCATTTTTCTGTATACACACGAATCATCAAAACTGTCCTTGTGTGTGCCCCACCATCTTGTAGGTGCAGTGCATAGCACCTAGTCTAGGGCCTAGAAGCAATGTTCCTCTAGCACTTCTCTCTCAAATGCATCTAGAAATTGATCAACATAAATTAAACCATCAGAGTAAGGGATATTTCTTAGCTCTGATGATACATAATGCAACGACTTGGTCATCATATTACAACGCAGTGTAGATACTTCATGCAATCGATTCTGCCAGTGCTCTAGTTTTTCGTTTGAATCTAATGTCTAGGAAATTTTGCGGTCCCATTCAATACATCTGTGTGTTGTCAGATTCACCCAATCCTCATCTCACACTGCTATCTAGTAAATCTGGTCCAAATCGTCATCACTTTCGTAACCGTGGACTAGTTCGATATAGCGTGGTCCTTCTGCAAGGTCCAGCGACAATACTACGCAGAGCGATTTATTCTCAAATATCATCTTTTGCTTCTTCAAATTAATCACCCCATTCATGTTATTAGCCCAACCAATCCAAAGTAGCACACCGTAGGGATTGTTGTCATCAACAATATCTATCACTTCAAAGTCAACTAGTGTGCCTGTGCCTTCAATATCAACTGTTACCCCTTGTAACCTCCCCATTGGGATGATTTTCTGCTGATTTTCCATCCTTAACTAAATCAGAGACCATTGTAGCATAGGTCTTCCCATTCTTTCCCATGTTTGTTTTGGCAAAACATTCACATCCGACCCTAGGTCCAAGATAACTTGCTCCATTTCGTATTCTCCTATCTGCGTGGTGAATCTCATATCACGTCTAATTCTTGCCTTATGCTTACCAATATTTTTTACTATGCGTATCCCATCAGTAGCATTTTCCTTCCTAATGCATGTATTGATAAGCTCTTGCAGTCCCTTCACAACCTTGCTATCACGTAGCAGTTTCATGTAGGTCTCAAAAAACGTGGTAATCATGCACGGGTCCATTTCCTTAGCCAGTTTCGCCTGACTCCCTGAGGTAGAGTTCATGCCTTTTCGTGCTCCTTTTGAACTCAATGATGAAATCCAGCTAGAAATATATCATCTTCAAGATCTATTAGTTGCATGAGCCTCTCCTCCAGGGCTCTGATCTGCCATTCCTGTGAATGCCACTATGCACATACTAGGTACAATTTACTCCATCGGCATCATAACTTCTATGCCGTAAACCAGCTTGAATGACGTTTGTCCAGCTAACTTCTTGCAAGTCATTTTATAAGCCCATAGTACCACGGGTATGCACACATCCTAGTCATTTATTTGAGAATTGAAAACCTTTTTTAGCGTGCTCTCCAATATTTTATTAAACGCTTCCACCTTCCCAATATCCTGCGGATGATAAGGCATACTTTTTTTTATGGTAAACTTGAAATTCCTCCTTCAACGAACTGATCATTTCATTAAGAAAATGTGTACTATGATCTCTCATAAAAATCTTCAGACATCCAAACCTTGTCAATACATAATCAAAAATGAATTTTTCTGCTATCGTGCTTGTATAGTCCTTCACAGGCTCTGCCTCCACCCATCTAGTTAAGTACTTAGTTGCGATGATGATGTACCACGCAACCATCTTCTTTCGTGGAGGCTGAATTGGTCCCACAAGGTCAATCACCCACTTCTCGAAGGGCTGTAACAATATCTATGGATTTAGCAGCATCTCATCGCTTCGTGAGGGCCTGCCAATCCTTTGGCATGCATCACATGCCCTACAATGCGCCTTTGAATCCTTATGTAGTGTTGGCCACCACAACCCAATGCGTAGAGTCTTTTGTGCTATTGCTTTGCCTATATAATTTCCTCTCGTGGCTCCTCCATGAGCCTCAATGAGGATGTTGTTTAGTTCAAATTCTAGCACATAACGTCATAGTATTTCTTCTGATCCCATTTTGTAGAAGTGCCCTGTAATGCTAGAAAATTTTGTCATGCGCACCACCAAATCCTTCTTCTATTGGCTAGAATATCCTTCTGGAGTCATTCCCATCATTAGGAAGTGTATAATATCGTAAAAAGCAGCTATCCATGATCCATATCAGAAAGAGTTGCATGTCAGGTAGTCATACCTCCAAATTAGTACACTCCTCTCTCATTTCAATGCACGACAGATGATTTGGTCTGGTATTCAATCATCCTGGTTTTACAATAACTTCAAAATCATATTCTTGAAATAGTAACAACCATTTGCATATTCCCCCCCCCAACACAAGCTTGTTGACAGACATTTCAATGGATAATGGTTTGTATACATCTGAAAATTTCCACCCAACAGATAATCCCTGAACTTCTGGAGGGCATACACCATAGCTAATCCTTCGCGCTCTATTGTGGAATAATTTGTCTCGGCTTTGGATAGCTTTGTATTTGCAAACGCTATAGGATGATCCAAGTCCCCTTCACTAGCCTATGTCAATACTACTCCCAGCACAATACATGACACATCCACATGCACATGAAACTCCTTCTTCCAATCCGAGAAGACTAGGATCGGTGCGACGACCTTTTTCTCCTTTAATACATCTAAGCTCTTTTGACATTCTTCATTCCAATAGAATGTAACGTCCTTCTTTAATAGTTTTTCTATCAACGCAGTTATCTCACAATAGCTCTTGATGAATTTCTAATAGTATCCCGTATGCCCCAGCGTTGCACGCAACTGTTTCACACTCCTTGGTGCCTCCAAATTGATTATGACCGTGATCTTCACAGGGTCTACCATCAAGTCTTGTCTTCATACCATATGACCTGTAAGATCCTAAAAGGGAGACGAAACAAACATTTCTTCGTATTGAGCCTAATCTGGTACCTCCGACATGTATGTAGCATCGAGCGCAGACTTGGTACATGGCCCTTTACCAATCCAAAGACTGTCCAATCATCAAAGTATACCTCCAAAAATTTATGAATGAAGTCCTTGAATGCCATGATGACTATGCACAAGAATATTGTCAGTGCATTCTTTATCGAAAAAGGCATTACAATGTATTAAAAGCTTCCCCACTCGGTCACGAAGGTCATCTTACTTCTATTCTTGGGCACGATTTTGATATGATGGTACCCAAAGAACTCATTAGTAAATAAATATGCTTCTTGGTAGCCAACACTATCAAGCACCTCATCAATGGATGAAGTTTGGAATGGATCATGCATGCAAGCATAATTCAACTTCATGAAATCTATACATATCCTTATTTCATCCTTCTGCTTCTTTTTCTCAACTACTATTGGGCTCACCTAGTCAGATTCTTCCACCGGTTCAATAATACCCGCTGCAAGCATTTTATCCAACTCCAAACAGACCCTTTTTTTATACTTCAGATTGAGGTGGTAAGGTCTTTACTTAACTAGATTTAGGTCTAGTTTTATAGTGATATTCATGACACCCAAGTCGCCTCTTATCCCTTTCAGATCTGAAAACTTCATGGGGAACATATCCTGATATTTGTAGAGTAGTTTGGCGACCTTATCTACTGTCACATCGTCCCAGTAGTCCCCAATATTTGCAAACTTCATCTCTGCCTCCATGGAAATGTTCACCTATCTTGTTTTGAGTGGCTCGATTATGTCTAGGTTCTCTAATTGTGGTCCTTCAACTTCACGGTGACCTTCAGTCTCTGGGATATTAATCTTCCATGGGTCTTCGTCTTCTTCTTCCACTGTTACAATGTTGCACTCTAGCACATGGCTTAGATGGATAGTCTAATCAAGTTGAATCAAATCTAGAGGATCTTGTGGTATCTTAAAGATCTTTGCCTTAACCTCCTACAACACTTTGTTAATACATTCAAACCCATCCTCAAAATTGAGCGTCATAAAAAATCCTTGGCGTAAAACATCCCACTATTTAGTGCCATGTTGGAGTTTCGTCTCCAAGTACCAATTCATCGATATAACATCCAAAGTATGACAAAACAGATGTACCCACTCTGGCTAAAGCTTCGCTCCATATGCTTCAGTCCATTTGGCCAAATGGTTGCATGGATCATTTCTCCCATCATATTTTTCTATTCGCTGCACTTGAGGGTGGCCAAACATCAAAACTGTCCTTGTGTGTTCCCCACCATCTCACAGGTGTAGCACACAATGCATAGTCCAGGGCCTAGAAGCGATGTTTCTCTGCCACTTATCTCTCAAATACATCCAAAATGTTATCAACATCAGTTAAAACATCATAGTAAGGAAGATTTCTTAACTCTGATGATACACAGTGTAATGACTTGGTCATCATATTACAACATAGCATAGATACTTCATTCAATCGATTATGAGAGTGCTCTAGTTCTTCATCTGAATCTAATGTGTAGAAAATTTCACAGTCCTATGCAATACGTCCCTTTGTTTTCAGATTCACCCAATCCTCATCTCACATTGTTATCATGTCAATCTGGTCCAAATCATCATCACTTTCATAATTATGGACTGATTCAATATAGCGTAGTCCTTCTGCAGGGTCTAGGGGCACTACTACGCGTAGTGTTTTCTTCTCAAGTATCATCTTTTGCTTCCTTAGATTAATCAACCCATTCATGTGAGTAGCCCAATCAATCCCAAGGAGTGTTGGTTAGGGATTGTTGTCATCCACAATCTCTATCACTTCAAAGTCAGCTAGTGTGCTTGCACCTTCAAATTCAACTATTACCCCCTAAAACCTCCCCATTGGGATGATTTTCTTTTGATTTGCCATCATTAATTGAATCAGAGACCACTGTACCATAGGTCTCCCCATTCTCTCCCATGTTTGTTTCAGGGAAACGTTTGCGTCTGACCCTAGGTCCAAGATAACTTGGTCCATTTCATATTCTCCTATCTACGTGGTGAGTCTCATCTCATATCTAGTTTTTGCCTTATGCTTACTAATATTTCGGACTATGCGTGGTTTGTCAGTAGTGTTTTCCTTCCAAATACACCTATTGATCAACTTCTATAGTCTGTTCACAGCCTTGCTATCGCGTAGTAGTTTCATCCAAGTCTCCAAAAACATGGTAATCATGGACGGGTCCATTTCTTCAGCTGATTTCTCCTAAATCCTTAAGTTAGAGGCCTCAACGAAGCTTTTATTCTCTTCCATAAATGTTTCTTTCACACATTCTAGATCAAACCTAGTCTCTTTTTCTGGTGCTTTGCAGACCGACTCACCTTCTTCAGGCTACTTCATGGCATAATATTTACTGTAGGATATTCCTCGCGAGGCTCAGCCCTCATATCTACAGGTTCTTAGTCGGTTGTTGAGGATGCGCCCCCTTCTCACATATCTTAGCTAACAATATAGAGCATTCCTCTATCGCATAATCAAAATTAGTACAATAGCGGCAAGATAGCCACGTCAGATTCAGGCAATCTCCTATGTAGTGTCCTGGTCCTCGACAAATGTAACAAATAACCTGCCCTCGACCTCTACCGGGTCCTCCTCCACCTCGGCCTCATTCGCACCCCTCATACTCACCCCATGCTCCTCCAGTGCCTTAGTCTGGAGGCCGCATCTCTTCTTGCACTGTGTATGTAGGTGTCCTGTCCATAATTAATTCGTAACTTCGGGAATTGCACTCATCATGAACCACTAATTGATAGAAGCTGTATAAGAGCTGTTGTGGTGTGTGTACTATTTTTTTCAGAAAATGGCAATTGTTTGTCTCATGTTTCCCAACTACGTCACAGATAACACACCATAGCGTGGGCCCTATACTTGGCCCTGCTGTAGCTTCCGACCTTAGAGGCATTGGTCCTCGTCCTGCAACATAATTTGTGAAAACTAGACAGTGGTCTTTGTCATGCCCCTCACTTTTGCACTTTCAACACCAAACACCTTTGCACACCTTGGGCTGAGCTGTCCTATGTTTCTTTAGACTTTTCATTTCAAGGCAATGGTTTTGCAAATGCACATGATTCTGCTGAACCCCCAAATTAGCATCTTGCATTGTCATCTCATGCAATCTCATCATGATTTCCAGAGCTTCTGCCTGGGTCCCAATCTTCTGTTGTGATAGTGCAACCGTTAGATGAGGCAAAAGTGAGGCCACAGACCATTTGCGGTGTTGTCCATTAGTCAGATTCATGTTAGCCTCATGAATTGAACACTTCAATCTTTGATCTAAATCCTAGGGTGTCTCATCAGTCTTCATCATGATCTCCTTGAAGCCCACAATTTATTGCGCTTCAGACTTAGGTCTACCGAATTCCTTATTCAATGGAGTTTGGATATCTACCAAAGAGCACATCAGATTATTGGTGCAGTACTTAATGTACAGCATTAGTGTGCAGTCTTTCAAAGCACTAACCAACTTTTCTTTCTATTATCGAAAAAACTAGTGTCCATTCAGAGCTACTAGTCCCACTAAGATGGGTAGCTATCTTAGAAACAAACAAACTAAAGTCACTTGCATTTTCCTTTATGAGAAATAGATGAGAGAGAAGCAGAGAGTACCAACCTCAGTATTTCGCTTGGCTCCTTACTGGTTTCCTCTCCCCTTTGACAGAGCTTTTCCACTCTTTCCTTACTTGTCCTGCTTGAAAGAACACCTATAGAGTCAAAGCAGCATAATAACATCAAAGCATAGAGATCTATAACCATAAATAGTATAGGATCAGATATATATTAATCATACAAATGCATATATCAATACAAGATTAAGAGATATACGAGAATATGGAGGAAAGGTCAAATAACTTTATTGATAGAAGTAGTAGAAAAGAGGATTACAACCCATTGATCTGACCCACCGCCATCCTCCCAGCATGAAAGCCCTCTTCACCTCATTAAAAGATATATCACCAAACACTATGATGCTCCAAAGAGAAACCAATAGCACTTCCTTACAAGATACAAAATTCCAGCCTCTGGATCTCTAGGATGAGGGATCCATATATAGATATTTGCAGGTGGGTGAGTTAGCTTTTGGGTTTTTGATTAGTGTCATTTCTCTGATAGTTCTTGGTTCCACTTGAATATTTCATGATCTCTTACTCATCCCTAGGCGAATTCAGAGAGGCAAGTGTCAAATGGGTAGTTTCTAGAAGATTCTATGGGCTTCCACCTAGCCCACTGCCTCTGCCATTTGTCTACTCTCACTCATCGCACCCTACAGAAGGGATCTTTAGTATGAATCACACTTTCTGCATGTCGAAGATGAGATGCATCACACCCTTAGCACTAGGCAGTCTATATGGTCTAGTTTTGACCAGTTCTAAGTAGTTTTTCAGGGAGAACTTCTAGGAGATGATGTAATCAGTTGACCTTATTCCTTTAGGGTATGAAACAACACATTTAGGGGCTCAGAAGCCCTTGGTTTATGGACATATGAGATTGGGGTTGTAGTGCCCAAATATGTCTATAACAGTTGCCCCCTAAAGCATGAGGTTGTAAATTTTCTAATGTCGGGTGAAATGCTTTATCATGACGATCCGAGGCTTTTCAAACTAGAAGGTGACCTGTAATAAGATACAATACAATAAATTATCTTCATAATATTTTCATGATCTAGCTAAGGTGGGCATTCCCTGCTCAGCTTTATAAATTAATTTTCATGTACATTTGATAGACAACCGTCTATATGGCAAACTAATGATTCTGGTAGAGCCATCATCCCTTAGCTTGGATGATTATCTATGCAGCTATTATGTACATTTGATGTCTTTATTTTCTTGAATATATCGCAGCCCGGATGGATGAAACTAGATCTGGGGTCTTCAAACTCGTTCAATCTTCACCTGAAGTACAAGTTGATCCATGTGAAAGGATGCTCTGACATCGAACATGGAAAGATATCGCCTGATTACCAATGAATGATGTAAGGTGTTAATAGGCACAAGAGGAATCACCGATAATGATGATGACCCTTAAGATACGAAAATACAATTCACGTGGTATGAATACATGAGTTGATTTCAAACACCACGCAAAATATTTCTGTCGAAGGCCATTGATGTAAACCTATCATCGGAAGTGAGAAACTTGCCATTGAGGCATGCAAGCTTCAAAGTACTGAAAGGGTTGTTCCTAAGTCAACTTCTTGGATAATGAGTTGACGCTGACAAGAAGTGACCCGCCGTAAGAGGGCCTTAATGAATCCCACATCTACGACACAAAATAGAGCAAATGATTTTGTGGAGGTGAAAATGATCTGATGATACAACATTCAGTGTGGCGGTCATGAAAGAATAAAGTGTGAAGGTATTAGAGTGGATGAGACGTAAACTAGGTTGGTGAATTATTTGAGTGACTTTTCTTGAACATATCAACAACACTGAGATGGATTAGCAGCACTAACCCCAAAAAATGGATGGCATGGAGGAAAAATGTGATATGACTGGTGAATGGAATAACCCAACCTGACTCAATCATGGTGATTGAGTGAAAGTGTCATGTTTAAGAGCGACTTGCTACCAATAAGGTTTCTTCAAGTTTTCTTCCCAATTTTTCCACAGCCATTGCTGACTAGTAACTCTTTATTTTTGTCAAGCTTGATGAGGATAACATATGCTTGTTCTATAATTTTCCCTTTGAGCAAACCCGTCGCTATGTTTTAGCGAGCCTAGCGACAGTGAAACTTGCTCTTGTCTCCATGGACAAGTTTGTCACTATTGTTTTAACTAGTTTAATGACAAAGATAACTCGGTCCTTTTCAATTTTTAGAGAGTCTGAAAAGAGATGGAAAGGAAACTCCATTAATCATTTTTCATAATATAATCCCTTAAGTCTGAAAAAGTACAAAATAATACGAAAGCAATGGCTTTTCGATAGTTTTAACGAGCCGAACAAGACAAGCGCTCGATCTTTTTGTGGAATTATCTCTCAGGTCCAAAAATATTAAAATCTAGAGGAGGGATGGTACTTCCAATCACTTTAACGAGCTGGAGATGCCAATTTCTTGGCAATCTTTTCATATTTTATGAGTTAGATGAAAATAGCTTAAAGGAGACTCATTTTTTGAGGAATGAGTGATGTTGTTTTCAAATAGCAGCTGGTTCCAGGTGAGGTTTGGAACTTTTCAATCACAATAGTGTAAAGAAGATGGCTAATAGAATCACCCATTGCAGTTGTTCCTTAAAAGGGGTAAAAAAACAAATGGAAGCATATGATCAGCTAGAAAGAGTGGAGGTGATGGTAAGAACATGACCAAGGCTCAAAAGCTGATGATTATGCAATCACAATGGTTATTTACCGAAGGATGGGTTCACTTTTTAATGAGCTTAAACTCTGGGGGAACATTTGCTCATCGCTAGGCTTATTTTTTTAACGAGCTTGAACTTCATGTAAAACTACTTGTGCCAGTCGTATAATAAGGATATCTCATTGATAGGTTCATTTTTTAGGGAGCTTGCCCCATTTGAAACTTTTCTCCGCAACCTTTTTTATGCAAGCTAGGAATGACCAACCTACGATTTTAAAGGGTTAATAACCTACAAACTAAGAAAATAAATGGTCACTTTTCACTTGCATGCAAAAAGGTTTGCATGACCCTAGGTATAAAGAAGTAGAGTTTCTAGGTCACCATACAAAAGTTCTTGCATTAGCAAAATTGTTCCACCCGCGTAGCAGACAAAACACTTCCTTAGCTCTGTGCATCGAAATGGACGAAGGTGATTCCAGTTCCAATCACCTAACCTTTGGTGTGGGAATCCTATTCTAGTCTAATCCCATTTTCCTAAATAGGTGGGTTTGTTAGACTAATCATATTTTTACGCGGAAACCTACCTTATAATTGGGGTTTTCCTGCCGAAGCAGACCAGGGTGCATGCCTCTTGGGTTTAGCCACATTCACTGAATCACTCATGCTCATTACGTGGATTGACTGGAGATTGATGAGACATTCCTTGTCCAAAAGGACCAGTTAGGGATGACACTTGACTAGTAGCTATGTTTTAACTGGGGAATGAAAACTGGTCTACAAGTTGGACCACTTTGCCTTCATGCAGGAAACACATCACTCGAAAGAGTGAGGAAACAATAGCTCCCGTGTTATAAATGTAGTCACACCCAAGGAGTAGATTGTAATTTAAAGGTCCTTGGACTATCATCACGTTCAGGTAAATTGTTTTCCTTCTCACAGTTATAGGTAAACTTGGAAGGATCCCTAATAGTCAACTGGTTCCTTTGTTGAAGCCTTTCAAATTTCTAATCTCAAGTAGAAGTGATGGCGAACCAAGCACCTTCCAAGCAGTTAAGGAAAGGATACTCACAGAAGCCCCTTCATTTATGATAGTACCAACCATGATCAACGCGTAAGCTTGTACTATGATTTAGAATGGTACATTAGATGGTAGACAAGGTATGCCTAGTAGATTCCAATCGAAGGAAATGACTAGATTGCTTGGAGGAGGGACTGAATAAATGGCCGGGTAAATCTGTGACGAACTTCCTTCCTAAAGTAAAGGAATGGGTAGATTGCCCCCATGCTCATCGGATTCTGTGTTGATGAAAAGAATTTGAACGGTGTCGTTCTCATTCTCTTGGGTGACTGTATCATCTAAAGCTAGACCTTCTACAGGGACAACTGCCATCTCGACCTGTTGACTTTGGTCCTGTGTGGACTTTGAGGGTTTATCTTCAATGATAGATGCTTCGAGCGACCACAATGGTGTGTTAGTCAGGTTTTCAACTAGTGATGGACTCGGCAAGAGTTTCATGTATCCAGGAGGAAGTCGTAGCAGTGAAGCAGGACAGTTATCCAAGACTCTTTTAGCTTCATCTAGGAAGGGACAATGGTGGATTGCATGATCGCCTTCACACAGTCTACAAGGAATTTTAGATCTTCCTTTTTGTCCATTGACTTCGTTTTCACTAGTTGACAGTTTACTTTCAACATGATTGTCAGAGGTTGAGGACACCGGATTGTGCAAGCGGGGAGACCAGTCCCTTAAGATTCATAGGATGCAAGAATAATCTCGATGATATTGGTCTCCCTTGCAAATGACACATGGAGATTTAGGTTTGGATGGTGCAGTTTGTGGATTTTCACCGGATGATGCATGGTTGCCCCCTTTTGCCATTGGATTCTTCTTCTTCTTCTCCTTCCCTTTCTTCTTCTTCTCAGTTACATGGTTTTTAGTTTTACTAGCTTCACCAAGTGGAGAGGAAGAAGGAGATGGATAAGCAAATGAAGTAGAAGGTTGGGGGGTAACTCTAGTATCATCCGGTTGCTGATTTGATTGTTAAGGAATCACGGTGTTTTGAACGATAGAGGTCAAAAAAATCCATTCTGGAAGGCCAATTATTAGTCCTCGAAGGGACAATGTGGCCATATGAGGTGAACAAACATCTCCCCAAGAGGAGAAGGGACTAGGATTCCCCCCAAGGGGAATCCTTGGTTAGTGGACTCCATTTTATCAACCTAAGACCAACGAGGGAACATTGATGTTATTCTAATTAAAATAAATTTTATGACGCTATGACACAACCTGCTTTTTCAATTTTTAAGAGTCGAGAAAAAGCTAAAGATGACTCTAGTCGCCTTCAATTTTTAATGAGCCTGAAGTGAGAAGTGCTCAAATGGACCTTTTCTTTTAAGGAGTCTGAAAAGGAATGAAAGAAACTACTCTGGAAATCTAGATAGAGGGATTACCAAACCAATCGCAAAACTGTAAAATACTTTTTCTGGTATGGCAGTCAATCTTCCTGAATGCTGTGTTCAATGCATTGCAATCGATAGGGTGGTAGACATGGCTTCCTAAGGATAAAGGATAAAGCCTATTGTGGTATCCCAATATATACTCGACGATATGTGGGAGCACAAGTCCGTACTGGCACTTGTCATCTCGAAGAGGAGGAATCACCCAACCTACGATGAAAGTAATGGTTACCAGGCTTTACAACGGTGGAATATGTCTCTAGCCTAGACTTCTAAATGTTATGCATTAGGTTCCAAAGCATTTTTATGTGCATTGAAATTTAGTTTACAGTTAATCGTTCTTCAGAAGTTTCCCTTTAAGGTTCACTGTGTGATGTAGATATACAATTCCTATGTATGTAATCTAAGATGATAAACAGTCGTTTATTTTCTTTTTGCAATGAAAATCCTAGCTACTAAGGAAAGAGAAGCAAGATTCTTTCAACATAGAGCAGAGAGGACACACTAAGATGCACTGTCCTAAATCAATCTCCACAAGGAGTCTAAGCGCAAATGCACATGCATCTATTTGTTTTCTGCTTTCTTAATGTTGTTGGTCACTTTAATTGCTTATTAATTTAAACAACCAAGTGCTACATAGATTGTCAACCTAGGGAAGTCTGGTTATTTCAAAGGAAATTACATACTATATGTACTCAATATTAAAAGCAATAAAAGTTGTAGTAAAAATTAATCACACCTTGTTTCAAACAAACTGAAACTCCACTTTGTGTTACAGCAAGAACACTCTATTGCAGACACTACCAAAGAATGCTTAATTTCATTCAAGGAATAACTTAATGAAAAGAATCAATCTACAAATGAAAGAAGGGCTATGCTGTAATAGAGAACAAGACCCTATTTCCAGAGCAGGAATATTCAACACCTGTTTCTGATTATCGAGCTTGCCAACTCACTCTATAAACTCAATCACCAATGAAACACTCATGAATTGACTGTAGATAAAATTAAACAATATAACAATCAATTGGAAAGAAAACAGAGTTTCAGCAAAAATGTATAAATACTATTCAGTAAACAGTATTGTTAATAAGGCATGGATAAAGACACACTTAATGCACTATAGAAATGTAATGGGTGAATCTTCTGATGAAGGTGGGCCCTGTCCTTCTCAAAAGATTCCCTAGGAGACAAGAACTAGAAAAAGATGTTCAGAACGAAATTTTATTCATCCATCAATATGTCATATTACAAAAAGGATTCCAGTTTTGTTCCTTCAAATAAGCCTTCCCCGCAGTCCGTTCGTTCCCTTCTAATGTAGATGTCTCCTCTTTATAAAGAGGAGACATCTATTACAATAGATTTACATTGTAAGTTCTATTTTAACACGATATACAAAAAAAATAGGGAAATCAGTTTCCCATCAACAAAATGTTGTTACAGTCATGTTGTCTTTAGATCATGGTCGTTACATTAAGTGTAGCAGCTCAAAATGTTGTTACAGTCATGTTGTCTTTGGATCATGGTCGTTACATCCAGTGTAGCAGCTCATTCAGTGATCTTCCTCTGTTGCTGTCAATTCTAGAATACAAATCACAACTATTTCAGTCACGAGATTTGCACATCGTTCTTACTGTTTCAACAACTACAAAAGTAATCTTGCAAACTCTAGGATGTTTAAGTAACGTGGAATGCACATCATTCTTTAATTGTTTAGCAACTAACAATTCAATGATTAACAATGAAGATAGCATAATTATATGTAAAATAATTAAACGTATAGTGATGAGAAGAAACATTGTGTACCTTTGGAATAATTGGGTTAAAACAATAACAAGGACTTTAAATATAGGTTGAAAAGGATTATATCATAGCAAAATTTATGGTCAGAAAGGGACAATATGAGGTCCTAACAAATGTGTGAATGACAAAAATAATGCTAAGTAGAGATCTGAATTACTTTTCTTTCAAAGCGACAATAATAACAATTTTCTTTTCAAAAAATCAAAGGAAGACTAAGACGACACTTTGTGATTTTGAATTTAAAATTTCTTTCGACACTTGAAATACTATTAATTCAAATCAAATACAATGGAAAAAGTGTATTTGACTATAAAAAAGAGGAAGATTATTTTCTTTGAATGAAAACGACACTTGCAACACTTTCAATCAAAAAACGATAGTTCGATTAAGCTATTGTTTGCAAAGGAGAGTTGTAAATGACGAAAATACATAAAAGCATTCACAATTCTTTGAACAATGGAGGCTGAATAATGCAAAGGAAGGGAGTTTCAATAGTGGTATACTGATCACAGACAACAAAATTATTGAATAAAGCTGAAGACAATGAAGAGAAAACAAAAATCTGGAGGCAGAAACAGTCTTACCTAATCATCGCACCTATAACACAGGGAAAAATGGATGCATCTCACCAGCAGCACATAGGAGGTGTGATGCATCCAGACTGCCAATGAGAGATAGTGCGATGGTCTAGGGAAGAGACTAGGCTTGGTTTTTATCACATTTCACAGCTTAGTTCAGCGATTTAGGCTGAGCTAATGATAGGCAGTAAACATAAAGCATAGGGGCTGATCTAATGAGGTTACTTGAGCTACCACTAGGGCACTTAGGATGTTTGCAGGTCAGATGTTCAGTTCATAAACTAAACTAGAGATTGACTAAAGCAACGTTGATCTACTTTGCAGTTGCATAGAAAAAGTAGTTCGAAGGCTAGCTGGCTCAACCTCAGGCTCCGTCTATAGTTTATAAAGAAAACAAATAGAAACAAGCAAACAAGCTATTCGCTCTGCAGTGGAGTTGCCATTTTGTTATCGGGAAAACTAGTGTCCATTCAAAGCTGCTAGTCCCACTAAGACGGGTAGCTATCTTAGAAACAAACAAACTAAAGTCACTCACATTTTCCTTTATGAGAAATAGATGAGAGAGAAGCAGAGAGTGCCAACCTCAGTGTTTCGCTTGGCTCCTTGCTTGTTTCCTCTCCCCTTTGACAGAGCTTTGCCACTCTTTCCTTACTTGTCCCACTCCAAAGAACACCTGTAAAGTCAAAGCAACATAACACCATCAAAGCATAGAGGTCTATAATAATAAACAATATAGGATCATATATATATTAACCATACAAATGCATATATCAATACAAGATTCAGAGATATACAAGAATATGGAGGAAAACTCAAATAACTTTATTGATGGAAGTAGTAGAAGAGAGGATTAAAACCCATTGATCTGACCCAGCGCCATCCTCCCAGCATGAAATCCCTCTTCACCTCATGGAAACCTAGATCACCCAACACTTTGATGTTCCACATAGAAACCAACAGCACTCCAGCCTTTGGATCTCTAGGATGAGGGATCCATATATAGATATTTGCAGGTGGGTGAGTCAACTTTTGGGTTTTTGATTAGTGTCATTTCTTTGATAGTTATTGGATCCAATTGGAGATTTCATGATCTCTTACTCATCCCTGGGCGAATTCAGAGATGCAAGTGTCAAATGGGCAGTTTCTAGATGATTCTCTAGGTTTCCACCTAGCCAACTACCTCTGCCATTTGTCTTCTCTCACTCATCATACCCTACAAAAGGGATTTTCAGTATGCATTGTACTTTCTGCATGTAGTAGGTAAGATGCATCGCACCCTTAGCACTGAGCAGTCTATATGGTCCAATTTTCACCAGTTCTGAGTACTTTTTTAGGGAGAACTTCTGGGAGATGATGTAATTAGCTGACCTTGTTCCTTTAGGGTGTGAAAAAACAATTTTTAGGGGCTTAGAAGCCCTTGGTTTATGGACATATGAGATTGGAGTTGCAGTGCCCAAATATGTCTATAACACTTTCTTCATTATATCGTTCGTGATAACCTGAGCTTCCCATACAACCTTCACGATGAACCAAAATTGGTTTGGATCTTCATTTCCCATGCCCTTGAACACATGTAACTTTATGGGCTTCACCATATTGAATGGTGGTGAAGGTGGCTGTGGTGTGGGTGAGGGTGTAAGTGGTGGAGGTGAAGATGGAGGCAGTGTGGGTGGATGAGTTATTTGTAGGAACCTCTGTCTTATTAACTGAATGACGCTCTATGGAAAAGCCTGTGTTGCTCCCTCGTCATCACTTAGAGGAGGTTCAGTCAATGGGATATATTCAGGGCATTTTCTTCCGCCATCCCTGAAATTCAATCCACTTCGCGTAGCCCCAAACATAAATGTAAATGCATAACCTTCTTTTCGCACAATAGCATCTTAATCCAAGTATTTAAAGACCTTAAATACTTACCTCACGGTCCTTTAAATAAGTGTCACTCTACTTTGTTGTAACTGACCAAACTATCGACTGTGAACTCTGACACAAATCTTCCTATGATATGATTGAGCGAATGATCGACACCACACACTATCTTATCTTTAGAGGCTTCCAATCTCCACACTAACACTGGGGTCTAGACAATTGGACCACCAAACCTCGACCTCCCTTGGTCGTCTTCCAACTTTGTGATCCATTGGTATAATTCAACCATGAAGGAACAAAAGAGGATTTCATGTATCTCTGTGTACAGATATCTCTCCAACCACAATTATTTCCTCAATCATGGATTCCTATTTTCTTGTGCCATGAATTTGTGGATCTTTATATCTAACAATTTTTACATCTCTTTCTTAGTTGGATACCAATGATGTGACATCACACATCTCATTATGCAAATCCAAATCCTGGAAATGGAACCATTTGTTGGCTTGATGGGCCTTGACCTAGGTTCAACATTAGGTACCCAAGCAAATCCCTACACTACTGGCCCTTTCGGCATCAATCCACAGAGCGCGGCCTGAAGTCTCACTTGAAGTAGTATGGGGGGATGTAGGAACCAAGTTTCCACACCCTGAGATGGTAGTGATGTCACTTTTAGACCTTCACTCTACCTTCACACAGACCTATAAGCCCTTTAGGGCTTATCAAAATACTTCTCTTATTAGTCCTTGAGGCCTTCGCAAAAGTCTCTGATTGTACTTCGCAAACCCTAAATAGCCAACTTAGATGCTTACACACCCCAGTAACCCTTACTTTTGTGTCTACCCCAATTAGCTTAAGTATTGGTTAACGTCAACAAGCATTATGATTGTCTTTGTGTAAGGAGGTATTCTTACTTGAGTTAATATGACAAAGTAAAATACATATATTCACACATCAATATAGCATTAAATCATAAACCTAGTATTCAACATAACATAATTGCAACATTCATAACAGATGTAAAATAACTCATACATAGATATCTCTAGAATAATTATCTTTATTTATGGTTCAGATCTCGAGTACAGACTCTAGCTTCGCTACAGACATAGCTGCAGGGGTCCACGCACTCAGCTGCAGACTTCTACCCTAGGCCTCTACACGCTCAGCTGCAGAGCCTCTTCCTACACTAAGACTCTTCGCTCTTAGTTCTCACAGATCGAAAACGTTACTTAGAACTCTACCGAAGAATTTCCTTATACTCTTCTAAGACTCCCTTTTTATACATTCCCATGATCCGCAAACCAAGGGCAAATCTCATCAAGCCAACACAAACTATCTAAACTAAGGGCAGAAAATATTTTTGACTGTTTACATATTTGCACTCCACAACCACAAAATGCAAATAATTTACATTCTTTATACAAAAATTGGGCCTTTAGCCCCAAAACTTGGGCTTTTTTACCCAAAATTAACCCTATGGGACCCGTTACCAATAGGCCCCTAACACAAATCTGGTGACTCGCCCTCGAGTCACTCTGCTGGCATGAGATCTTATCGCGAAGACCTCCTAGCTCCAACTATACCACTGCAACTTTGGTGGTGCACTATGTTGTTGCCTACTTCACTTGCTCGACCAACTACTCCGTCATTGGCCCCATGCTGTCTGCCTATATTTTCTATTATGTTGCCTACAAACTGGCCAACTTCCCTTCAATGGATGTAGTGAATATATAGGCTTCCTCTAGAAAAGGCCCCAATATGGCCTTTAGTACTACCTCCTTGCACTGAGCTGCATCCACCTATTCTTTAAGCACCTTTGCTTCCTGTAGCTTCACTAAGCTTTGTGTAATGGTGACGGTGCATGCCATTGCTTTAAGCTCATCATATCTCTGTTGTAGCTCCTGCACCTCTATTTCCAGCCTTTGCACATTGGGATCCTCCTGTAGGTTGGTGACTACTTTGAGCGACTGCTTGAAGAGTGTAGTGAAATCCTTCACTGTAGCATTTACAGCTACTACTGCATCTTTCGCAGTAGTCGTGCGTTTCTCTTTAACCTCTGGTAGAGTCGAAGGCTAGGCCCTCAACTTAAGCTCTGTAATTTAAGGTTGAGTTTAAACTAAACCTTCTCCAGCTATGTTCTTGCTTCACGCACTCATGAAATGAGCTTATGAATTCTCACATCCACTGATGCATCTTCAAGAATATGTAGCTCTGGAACAATCATGTATCCCTTAACCACCACATTGGTCATCTGCTCGTCCTTTTTTGTGGTTGCCTTAAATCAATGGTAGAATTCTTTTGTACAATGAATTGAGTGTTTTTCACCTTCTACTCACTGATAACATTCAAAAGCACTGTTCTCAAGCCCAAAGTTTTGCAATCACGCCATCTTACAAGGTGTGAAGGGTTTCACTTAGAAGTGCAGCCAAATATACCACATCTCTCTTGAGGGCACTGATAGTGGCCCTGTCAGCTTCTTCTTATCTATTCAACGCTCCATCTGGCAGTGCTATGGCCCAGGGATCTAGTGTGCACACCATTTCGGCTACCTCTAAAGTTCCAGGCACCAAACTAGTTGACACTGCACTGCTTTGCCCCACAATGGTTTGTACCTGTGAATATTGGATTTGTAGCTCACATACCCATTTGAATGGTCCCCAAAGCCTGTTGTTGCTACTGCTCGAAGTACTGCAACAGTTCTGTGGTCGCATCCCTCACTGTATCGCTAATGTCATTCAAATCACCCTCTGTCAAGGTGATTGGGTCGAGGGAAATTTTGCTGGCTTTGGACTTCTTTCGTGGACCTATATTCTCCTACTCCCTATTGCACTTAAACTGGAATGAAGTAGTGTCTGGATCCGCTCCTCCCTATTCATATCATTTCTCTTCCTCTTCTCTCTCCAGGGAAGGAGATTTCTGACTCCTGTCAGAGTCATGCTCCTCCTCTTCTTCCTACCCTTCTATCTACTTTTTGGCAGCACGCTCTGCTTCGGCTTTGTCCTCATCCTCTTTATTCTTCTTTTTGGCCAACTTTTCCATATTTAGTCTGGCCTTTTCCTTCTTATGCTTCGCTGCAGACTTGCTAGACCCAGTTGTCAAGTCTGAGGCTATGTACCACTTTACTAGCCAATGTCGAGGACCGCCGCAATTTTGTTGTCAATGGCTAGGTATGGAAGGTCATACCACTTTTGATTAGGGCCCTTTCATGCTCGCATGGAGACACATTAGAAGTCTACCTTGAAATCCTCATACTCTGCCAACTATTCGAAGACAATTGGTGATAACTGCGGTTTGCGGTTGATGGCCGTGTTGATACTCATCTCCATCAAGATCCAAAATATCTTGCTATCCTTGATCATTTGGGGGTCCTTGGTGGCCCACATCGAAGCAAACTTTGCTCCTTCTAGTAAATCCTGTGCGACCGGAGGAAACTAACTATCCTCTAGTAACTCCCATGTGACCAGTACTATGGATAGCAGTAGCCATGCATAGTGAGAATTTTTGCACTGATCCTACACCTCTCTGTCGTTTGCGAGGAACTCGCTTAAGAGGTAGTGTGCCCAGTTGAATTGTACGTAATCTGTGCACTATGCAGCTAATGATATGACTGGTGCTAACACTTCATTTGCATGAAACTTTCTCATAATTCTCCCAGCTACGATATGGGTAGCTACTTTGACCACGGGCTCAGTTATACTAGAAATGGAGTATCCACGTGGCTTCTTGACATTCTTAAATTTATCCTTCATTTGGTCGGTGAGGTCGTGCTCACCTATCTTTCCACCAAATACCATGGTTGGATTAGTTCTGAATGCAGCAGCTGAGTGATCCTATGGATCAACATGTCAGTGATCAGTATTGGTTCTTCTAACCACAAGCACCCATCATGCACCAAGCATAGCAGTTGTTTGATCACTATCATGGTCATGGGAATGCAGTTGTAATGTGGCACCCATAGCATGTTTAGCAGTCCTGCCTTGTCCACCCCTTTTATCCACTTCCTTGGCTCTAGCGTGGTCACACTAGAGTCCTTACAGAAGACATGGTGCATGAATTGATCGGTCGTTAAGTGGGAAAGAGCTCTGTTTCGTCCAAATCCCAATCCTCCAGCTTTAAATGGGGGTGATCCTCTCCGGTAGCAATGATGTATGCAATGTGGCTTTGCTCTCATCAATGACCTTTGGGACCTTCACCTTGCCTCAGTGCAGAGAATGTATTCGAGCAGCTGAGAGATATGGTCAAACCCTTCAACATCGATGTCCTCTACCCCCATGTCAATGTCTTCCCCACTCATATTGATATTTTCAATGTATTCTTCAAGTTCTAGGTCAACTACCTTTCCCTTCTCCTGTGCGGTGGGCTTTTCCTTGTACAGGTGTTTTTTGGGTGATGCGCCTGCTGGTGGTGTCATTTTCTGCTTATCTTTCCTCATTTTTAGACCCTCTTTGGTCAGTGTAGACCTCTACCTCGCCAACCTCGGTGATTTGGGTACCTCTACAGGTACTTCAGTACTTTCCATGATCGGGGCCACTTCCTCAGCTGTCATTGCCACATCCGGGGCAACTCTCTTAGCTTCCATTGCTTCTCCATCATTCACAATTTTTGTGAGCATTAACATGATGCTAGAAAAAAACTCTTGTGTTTCCTTCGGCATCCTCTCAAATGCTAAGCTTGTTATCAAAGCTTCAAAGTTCTCATGGTTCATACGCGCTTGAGAGCTCAATGCCTCAAATCTCAAAATGCCAAGTGTTTTTCATTAGGAAGCCACTTGTAATTTATAGGCATTTTTGAATTCAAATCTGATTGTTCCCACCTAAATTTGTTCGTAAATGCTAGATTAGCAGTAGATTTTCAAATATATTGCCCTTAAATTCTAACTTAAATGTCACCCACCTCCCCATTTAGCTATTTTTTCATCGTCAAATCATGAACAATGACCATAACGGTCACTTTTCGGCTACCCTGCATGGTCCCTTCTTCAATAGCACAATTCCCCACATCCACAGTTCTACGACCCACGCAATGTAGTTTATAGTCCTGTTATCAGATCCCTATACTACTAGTGTAACCCCTTATTGTTGTTAGTTCAACCGACTTATTATATTGTTGTTCCCATGTATTCCACAAATTGTTATTATTGTGCCCCATAAAAGCCCACTATTTTTATTGTTGTGCCCTTACATTATTATTCTTATGACGTCTTTGATTACATTATGACCCCTTAGACTCCTATATATAGAAAGGAGATCTTGTCATTTGTATTGTCCAAGAATTGTTCATTTTTGTAATCTGAAGGAGGTTTCCCCCTCAAAGATGCTTATTTCTAATGTGTTGATCTTTATTTTCTATCTTTTGTGAGTTGGTTTTATAACATTTCGTATCAGAGCTTTGTATTTTAGGGTTTTGCTGCTCCAAACAGGCCATCGTGGAATTTTGACAATAACATTTTTTCTGTGATATTTCAGATGCTAAAAAAAACCCCATTTGAGTCAAAATCATGCTAAACCTCAGGTCTGAATTTCAGTTCTTGTCTCGCTATATTTTGAGAGATATGATCTGAGGAAGTTAGGGTTTTTGCAATCTCCAGAATTCCATCTCAAATAGGGCATCATGAAATTTTCGCTCTAATGTTTTTTTTCTATGAAGTTTTAGAATCTAAAATTAAAACCCATTTGAGCCAAAATGTTGGTGAAGCTCGGGCCCAAAGCTTAGATCTTGTTTCGCGACATTTTTAGAGATATGGTCTGACACATTTATGGTTTTTGCAGGCTCCCCAATTACACCCCAAACTTGTGACCTTGGGAAAATCATCATAACTCTCTCTCTAAGCATCTAATTCAAATTTCATCATAGGTTACAGAACAAAGATGGATTGTAGTTGTTTGGGTATCATGCTTAGGACCTAAGGTCGAAATAGTGACACGTGGCACATCGTAGATGTTTGCTCTATGGAACTAGTCTATAATTAGGTGATCAAGGGAGATTGGACATAACTTTTTCTTCGAGAATCCAATTGTGATCGTACTTGTGAGGTTAGAAAGAGGACTTAGAATGCTATCACAAAAAACAATTTCATAACTTAAGGATCTGTAATTACAAAGATACAACCATTTTATGATTGAGCTCCTAAAAACAAGAAAAAATGATATGAGGAAGTTTGATGGCAAGGATCCGTTAAATTGGATACTACAGATGGAGAAATATTTTGATCTACATGAGGTGAAATTGTTACAAAAGGTACGTATTGCGTCTTTATATTTAGAACGAAAACAATTTTTATGGTATGAAGGGCTTGGTTCTTGTAAACCACTTATCACGTGGTCAATTTTCATGGAGGAAATCATAGCGGATTATGAGGATACAAATAAAGACACCTTCTTTAGCCAATTGATAAATCTGAAACAAAATGGTTCAATGGAAGAGTACATTGAGGACTTAAAAAAATTGAATATAAGGGTAAATGCTATTGTGGAGAAGCAAAGGATTGATGTCCTCATAGGGACTTTAAAGGATAACATTCAACATGAGTTTCATCTTTGGGAACCCGATTCATTGGAGAAGGCATTCAGGTTGGAAAGAAAAATTGAAAGTGGAATTATGGAAACAAGGAATCCCACCACTCATAACTATAACTATTGAAGTGTTTTTTCTCCTAGCCTTCCACAGCCTACAAGGTTTACACCACAAAAATTGGAAGAAAAAAAGAGAAAAAGGCTTTGTTACATTTGGGATAGCATATACACTAAAGGTCATAAGTGTGATGAGAAGAAATTATTTTACATAGATTTTGAAGAGGAGGAAGAAAAGGATCAAGAAACATAAAAAGAGGAGGATATACACCAGGAACCAACCCCATAGAAAGAAGAAATGAACCCGACCATATCTTGTAAAGTATTGGCAATAATTACAACTTCTCAAACTCTCAAGATAAAATAACATATCAAGAAGAAAAAGGTTCAAGAAGTGAAATATCACATTGAGAAAGAAAATATGAATCCAGCCATATCTTGTAATGCATTGGCTAGAAGTACCACTCCTCAAACTATCAAGATAGAAGGACATATCAAGAAGAAAAAGGTAATAGTGTTGATTGATTCGGGAAATACCCATAATTTTATTCATTGTAAGATAACCAAGGAATGGAATTGCTTCCTATATCCAACACCAGAGTGTCAAGTGATGGTTGCAAGTGGAGGAACCATAAATTTCTCTGGAAATTGCCATAGTATCAAGATATCAATGGGAGAATATGTATTGAATATCCCAGTTCTTACCATTCCAATGGGTGGTGTTGATGTTGTACTAGGTGTCCAATGGCTACAATCGTTGGGTATAATATACTTTAATTTTCAAGAAATTTTCATGAAATTTTATTCTGAAGGAAAGGAAGTTAAATTAAGGGGTATAATCGAGAAACCAATAAAGATAATCATCTCTAATGGAATGAAAAATCTTCTATAGAGAGAAAAACAAGACATAATTGAATAATTATGTTCGCTAGAGGTTCCCACTTCGAAATCATATATTTCTCCAGATCTCCAAAAAGTCTTGGACAATCATTCCAAGGTATTTGAGACTCCTAAAGCCCTCCCACCTATTTGTGATCATGATCATTATATTCAATTGATTCGAGGAATTTTTCCTCCAAACATTAAGCCTTACAAACAACCCTATGCCCAAAAGAGTGAAATTGAACGTATGGTTGTAGAAATGCTAGAGGCTAGTACAATTCAACCTAGTCAAAGTTCTTTCTCTACTCCAGTAGTATTAATGCACAAGAAGGATGTGTCATGGCACATGTGTTCATATTTTAAAGATCTCAACAAACTCCCTATTAAAGATAAATTTCCCATTCCCATCATTGATGAATTATTGGATGAATTGCACGGATTAGTTTGCTTCACCAAGTTGGATCTTCATTCAGGATATCATCAAATAAGAATGAAGACTAAAGACATTCTGAAAACAACATTATTGAAGAAAGATGCATTTTCATGGACTTCAGAAGCAAAACATCTTCAATAGGCAATGTGCCAAGCACCAGTCTTAGCTATGCCAAACTTCACAAAAACCTTTATTGTGGAATATGATGCACCAGGAAATGGAATTGGTGATGTCTTAATGCAAGAAGAAAGACCCATTGCTTAAAGTTTTTACACAAAGCTATTATGAGAAGGAAATGTTGGAAGGACTATATGCACTTAAGAAATGACGACCGTACATAATGAGAAGACACTTCAAGGTAAAAATGGATCATGATAGTCGTAAATACTTTAAAAAAAAAATATTATCTTCAGAAGAACAAAAAAATGGGTCAAAAATATGTTGCGTTATGACTTTGAAATCATCTACAAAAAAAGGGAAGCAAAAATGTTGTTGCAAATGAACTCTCAAGAAAGGATGAGAATGTGGAAGCATTATTTTGTGCTATTTCTATTATCCAACCAGATTGGATAAATGAAGCAACGGATGAATTTAAGAATGATGAAGAAGTATGGCCACTCATTCAAAAGTTGTAGAAGATCCCAGTTCAAATAATATTTCCAGGACTTGACCAGGAAGGAAAAATCATATTGGAACCTGAAGCAGTCACAGAAACAAGAAATCGACAGCTACAAAATCGATCAATTTCATAGTATCTCATCAAGTGGAAGAACGTACCCACTGACGATTCCACATGAGAGAATGATAATTTTATACAAAATCATCCAGAATTACTCAAGCATTGAGGACAACACCTTTTGAGGGAGAGGGCCATTTTAGGTCCCTATACTACTAGTGTAACCCCTTATTGTTATTAGTGCAACCCCATTTTTATATTGTTGTTCCCATGTAGTCCCCATATTGTTATTATTGTTCCCTATAGAAGCCCACTATTTTTATTGTTGTTCCCTTACATTATTATTGTTATGTTGGCTCTTATTACATTATGACACCTTAGACTCCTATATATAGAAAGGAGGTCTTGTCATTTGTATCACCCAAGAATTGTTCATTTGTGTAATGTAAAGGAGGCTACCCCCTCGAAGAGGCTTATTTCTAAGGCATTGATCTTTCTTTTCTATATATTGTGAGCTAGTTTCATAACATCTGCACCTCCTTTCAGCTGCCTGGAGCGCTAAGACTGTGATTCCATCACGTAGTCATCTAGCTAGATCGCCAGTGTATCGCTACAATCGGATACCATTCACCTTTCCTGGGAAGGGATCTCCATTCAACTTTACCAACTGAATTAATCAATCATCGGTAATATCCTTGATGACAGATGTGTTATCAGGAAAACTAGTGTCCATTCAGAGCTTCTAGTCCCAATAAAACGGGTAGCTATCTTAGAAAAAAACAAACTAAAGTCACTTGTGTTTTCCTTTATGAGAAGTAGATGAGAGAGAAGCAAAGAGTATCAACCTCAGCCTTTCACTTGGCTCCTCGCTTGTTTCCTCTCCCCTTTGACAGATCTTTGCCACTCCCTCCTCACTTGTCTCACTTCAAAGAACACATGTAGAGTCAAAGCAGCATAATACCATCAAAGCATAGAGATCTATAATCATAAACAATATAGAATCAGATATATATTGACCACACAAATTCATATATCAACTCAGACATAAAATAATATGGAAGAAAGCTCGAATAGTTTTATTGATAGAAAGAGTAGAAGAGAGGATTACAACCCATTGATCTAACCCAGCATCATCATCCCAGCATGAAAGCCCTTCTTCACATCATGAAAAGCCTAATCACCCAACATTATGATGTTCCACAAAGAAACCAATAGCACTTCCTTACAAGATGCAAAATTCCAGCCTCTAGATCTCTCGGATGAGGGATCCATATATAGATGTTTGCAGGTAGGTGAGTCAGCTTCTGGGATCTTGATTAGTGTCCTCTCTCTGATAGTTCTTGGTTCCACTTGGAGATTTATGATCTCTTACTCATCCCTAAGGAAATTCAGAGAGGCAAGTGTCAAATGGGCAGTTTCTAGAAGATTCTCTGGGTTTCCACCTAGCCAACTGCTTCTGCCATTTGTCTTCTCTCACTCATCACACCCCATAGAAGTACTTTTCAGTATGCATCGTACTTTTTGCATGTGGCAGGTGAGATGCATCGCACCCTTAGCACTGAGCAGTCTGTATGGTCCAGTTTTGACTAGTTCTGAGCAGTTTTTCATGGAGAACTTTTGGGAGATGATGTAATCAGCTGACCTTGCTTCTTTAGGGTATGCAACAACACTTTTAGCAACTTAGAAGCCCTTGGTTTATGGACATACGTGATTGGGGTTGCAGTGCCCAAATATGTCTATAACAGTTGCCCCCTAAAGCATGAGGTCGTAAATCTTTTTGATGTCGAGTGAAACACTTTATCATGATGATCTGAGGTTTTTCAAACTGGAAAGAGACTTGTAATAATATACAATACAATACATTATCTTCATAATATTTTCATGGTCTAGCTGAGGTAGACATTCCCATGCTCAGCTTTATAAATTCATTTTCATGTACATAGGACAGACAACCGTCTGTGGGGCAGACTGATGATTCTGGTAGAGCCATCATCCTTTGGATTGGATGATTATCTGTGCAGTTATGATGTACATTTGATGTCTTTATTTTCTTGAATATATCACAGCCTAGATGGATGAAACTAGATCTGGGGCCTTCAAACTCATTCAATCTTCACTCGAAGTACAAGTCAATCCACATGAAAAGATGTTATGGAGTCAAACATGGAAAGACATTGCCTGATTACCAGCCAATGATGTAAGCTGTTAACAGGCGCGAGAGGAATGATCGATAATGATGATGACCCTCAAGGTATGATAGTACAATTCACGTGGTGTGAAAATGGGACTTGGCGTTGAACACCATGCAAAATCTTTCGGTCGAAGGCCATTGATGTAAACCTATCGCTGAAAGTGAGAAACTTGCCATTGAGGCATGCAAGCTTCAAAGTACTGAAAGGGTTGTTCCTAAGTCAACGTCTTGGATAATGAGCTAATGTCGACAAGAAGTGACCCGTTGTAGGAGGGCCTTAATGAATCCCACATCTATGACACGGAACGGAGAAAATGTTTTTGTGGAGGTGAAAACGATTTGATGATACAGGGTTCAAGGTGGCGGTCATGAAAGAATGAAGTGTGAAGGTATTGCAGTGGATGAGACACTAGCTGGGTCAGTGAATTCTTTGAGTGACTTCTCTTGAACATATCGGTGACACTAAAATGGATTGGTAGCATTAACCCCAAAAATGGATGGTATGGTGGACCAATAGTAATATGATCAGTGAACGAAATAACCCAACCCAACTCAATCATGGTGATGGAGTGAAAGTGTCATGTTCAAGAGTGACTTGCTACCAATAAAGTTTCTTTAGGTTTTCTTCCCAATTTTTCCCCAGTCATTTTTGACCAGTACCTCTTTATTTTTGTAAAGCTTGAGGAGGATAACATATGCTTGTTCTGTAATTTGCCCTTCGGGAAAACCTGTCGCTATGTTTTAATGAGCCTAGCAACAGTGAAACTCGTTCTTGCCTACATGGACAAGTTTGTCGCTATTGTTTTAACGAGCTTAACGACAAGGAAAACTCGGTCCTTTCCAATTTTAGAGAGTCTGAAAAGAGTCAGAAAGGAAACTCTAGTATTCCTTTTTCGTCATGTAATCTCTTAAGTCTGAAATAGTGTAGGATAATATGAAAGGGATGACTTTTCAATAGTTTTAACGAGATGAACAAGAAAAGTGCTCAATCTTTTTGTGTAATAATCCCTCAGATCCAAAAAGATTAAAATCTAGAGGAGGGGTAGCACTTCCAATCGCTTTCACGAGCTAGAGAGGCCAGTTGCTCGCAATATTTTCATATTTTATGAGTCAAATGAAAAGAGCTTAAAGGAGACTCGTTTTTTGAGGAATGAGTGATGTTTTTAGGTAGCGGCTGGTTCTAGGTAAGGTTTGGAAATTTTCAATCATGGCAGTGTAAAGAAGATGGCTAATAGGATCACTTGTTGTAGCTGTTCCTCGAAAGGGGTAAACAAGCAAATGGAGGCGTATGATCAACTAAAAAAGAGTGGAGGTGATGGTGAGAACACGACCAAGGCTCAAAAGCGGATAATAATGCGATCGCAATGGTTATTTAATGAAAGCAGGTTCATATTTTAATGAGCTTAAACTCTGGTGGAACATATGCTCATTGTTAGGTTTATTTTTTAACGGGCTTGAACTTCGCATAGAACTGCTCGTGATAATGGTCATTGATATTCGATTCACCATTAACACTATGTTCTTTTGACGGTTGTACTACATGTTCAATTGCTCTATCAAACTGATTAGAAATGGGGATACATGCTTGAAAAATGAGCTAAAACACTAATACCCTACTTGAATTACGTGAAAAGTAACTTAAAAGCATTTTTTACCTCTCATTTTACCATCTCATTTGAATTTGGGATTGTTGGAGCTCTAGAGGTGTTTTCCCCCTTGATTTTCACCAGCTGATTCTAGGAGATTCTATGGACGATTTTCGGTGCCGTTTCGACCAGGTAAGGGCTAAACTTGAGCTCTTCAATTGCACTCTTTCCTTTCTGAATTATGAGCATGCTTTCCTACTTTCCTGAGCCTCTCAGGTTTGCACAATTCGTTTTTCCCCCATCACACCTAGTATACATTAAAAGGCCTGATGCATACTAGGCTGGCCATTGGCTAGTTAGTATGCATCTCACTTAGTACACACTGGGGTGCAATGGGTGCAAGGAGGAAAACTTTTGCACTAATTTTTCATAGAAATTTTGCCTGTTTTTTGCCAAGTTAGGATCCTAATTCTTCTCTTGTTTGTCTTTCAGAGATTCATCGACACAAAATGGTTGTTACATGGCGTGAAAGTGAGCATGAAGAAGAGGACATGGTTACCTTACACGATCTGAGTACGGTAACCGCATTGCGGAACTGCGGCTTGCTCAAGTTCTTCCACATATCTAGCATGAGGCAACAAATCAACTTGTTGCAATATTTCCTCGATGCATGGGATCCTACCAACGAAGTGTTCCAGATTAGAGGCAAATCCATCCCTTTGACTGTTGAGGACATCTACTTCTTGACCAGTTTATTGAGGTGTGGTGCCCCTCTCTCACTATCAGGTTTCACCCGTGGGGGCGAATCCATGAGGGATTATATTTGCCGATACTGTAGAGAAGGATCTCAGCCGAGAAGGGACATCAAGATCAATATCCGAGATGTCACCGACTAGTCCTTGAGGACTATTTTATTCACCTTTGTTAGATTGGCTGGTAGCGTGGCCCTTCACTTGGCCAACAGGTCCTATATGCAATACGCCATGGAATGCCTCGAACCAAAGGTATTCAATTGGTGTGATGCAGTACTTCTGGTGATAAAAGAACATCTTACCAAGGTGAAAAATGGAAGATCCAAGAACTTTGGTTATGGTTATATTTTGACCGCTTTCGCCTTGGAGAAGATCCCACTGATGCAACGATAGTAAATTTCACTTGGTCTGCCACCACCAACTGAGCCACGGATGCAGAGGTGGGTTGACCTTATGGCCAAGCATGCTGGTCAATCGCAGGCTTCCTCCTCTGATGCCTTCTTCGAGTGGTTCAACCATCAGCAGATGGTTTATGCCGAGTGTCCATATGCTAGGATGGATTTCAGGGGTGACCTAGATTTGGTGCTACCGGCTCGTTTGTAGTGGGGTGTCATAGGTAAAAATATCTAACCATATCTCTGTTTATTTTTTTTATAATGTTCTTGTAGTTATTAAAATTTTATCAAGACTAATCAAAACTCATGTGCTCATAGAGATATCAGACCAGTGCGACCAGTAGTGTGCCTGAGAGCAGCAGTTGTTGTTCCAGCAGGAGAGGCTATAGGGAGGGTTGTTCTTCACGATCTGGATGTAGCTAAGACTCTTCGAGTGTTGGAGGATCAGATCGAGGGTCTCACCCTTGGTATTTTGGATGTGAGGACCGACGAGATGCCTTTGAGATTACAGCGCCATACCACTAGTGTGCTGAACTGATGGACTAGGCCCTTACGTATGATTGCGTAGGTGATGACTTGTTATCACCAGCACCATTAGACTAGGGTGTCCCCTTGCATTTTGAGTTTTTGGGTCATATAACCGATTTTGTCCTAGACACAACACTATGTAGAAACTATAAACAGTTATATATATTTTTGATTTTCGGAGCTTTATTTTGGTTAAGTTATATGATCCTGATGCAAATATTGATGAAATGCTTTTCTTTTATAAGCGTTGCAAATGTCTATCTAACACATAATTTGCTAATGAATTGGATAATGTGTTTAAGTTTCTAGAAATGTGTTGATATTGAATAGAATCAAATTTCCTTTCCAAAACCTTGACCCTTAGAAACATACAATAGATAGCTGAATTCCGCACGGAATAGATGCCGGTAAGCTATAGTATGACGAGTTGTGAGTCTAGTCTGACAACAAGTCTACGTATGCCATGTGTGATGGCATCAGAGAGGAGCTCTATCAACACGTTGTATTCAGCGATGTTTTTCATTGATCGACCAATACATACCCCTCTAAAACTCACTAACTCACCGCTTAGATCAAAGATGGCCCAGGCTGTAGAAGACAGGTTCCGCGAACTACGACTCGCTCCATCGAAATATCTAACAAATGAATCTAATAGGTTTGACATCTGAAACAAATGTCAAAGTGGATTACCTAACCAAAATGATCACTCTTAGCGAAAACAAAAATGTAATAAAAGCATATGAAGAGGTTACCACGCTGGGTCAAGCGTAGTAACAATTAAGGTATAACCTATTTCGGGGTTGCAACAGTGGAATCCCATCATAATCTACTAGCTCGTAGGCTCCTTTTTCTAATACATGCTTAACAATATAGCGACCTATCCACAAATAACGGAACTTAACTGCTCCCAATTTATCGGATTCCTGGTCGTAAAGTAAGACCAGGTCACCTTCTGAGAAGGCACGGG
>APFE030390178.1:39454-59200 GCA_000404065.3 Pinus taeda
ATGACCCATTTGGAAAATGGCCCAACAACGACTACTGGCCACAGAGGAGTGGGTGGGATTCTGGTTTTGCGGTTGAAGATTTGACAAGCATGGAAAATTCTGACTGCAGTTATGAAATCCTTGAACATTGTTGGCCAGAAGTATCCTACTCATAAAATCTTTTGTGTTGTAGAATAACTAGATTTATGCCCCCCACATGTGCCTAAATGACAATCATTCAGGACTTTTTTAGCCTCCTCATGGGTGAGGCACCTTCACAGAACTGTATTGATACCACGACAGTAAAGTGTATCACCAATGATCATGAAGTCTTTTGCTTGGTATCGAGTACGTCTTTGTTTCGAGAGAGAGGTATTAGAGCTATGTGTTTGGGTCTGGAGATAGATGATTATATCTCCACACCACGAATTGCTTGAAGATATCAGAAACAAAGATTCATCCACGATTGTTGCTTTGGATGTTGAATCGTTGGACGACGATGGGAAGTCACATAGTAACTCTACGAAACAAAAGCTTTCTTTAACTTGGATTTTATGAATTCCATATCAAACTCTTGCAAAATTGCTATCCATTTTGAATATTTGCCCCCAAGCAACTGTCGCGACAAGATGTAAGTCATTGGATTGCAATATGACAAAATGGTAGTTTTTCGAAAGAGGACATAGTGTCGAAATCTCTGTACTACTTGAATAGCTGCGAGAGCAAGCTTTTCAACATAGGAGTACTTGCTTTCTGTATCATTTAAGTTTTGACTTAAACAATAGATAGGATGTTCTATTATATTGTCTTCTTGAACTAAAACCATTGTGATGGTCGTATCTGCCACAGTGAGATAGAAGTTAAAGTCTTTTTGATAATCAGGAGCGTACATTAATGATGCTTTTATTAGGGATTCCTTTATAGCATCAAATAAAGCTTATGCAACCTAATCCCAGTTGAAGGGTCCTTCCTTTTTCAATAGACGCATATAACCTTTATCAACTTTGGCATAATTTCGAATGAATCTCCTTAGAAAGTTTGCCTTCCCTTGGGGTTTCTGAAACTGAAGCAAATTTGAAGGTGGAGGTAGATCAATGATTGCCTAAACCTTACATGGCTTGAGGCAAATTCCATCCTTTGAAACTACAAAGCCAAGTAAATGACCAGAACCAACACAAAACACACACTTGTGTGGATTGAGTCGTATCTTGTAGTGTCTACAATGTAGAAATATTGCTCTCAAATGTTGCGGATGATTGGTCCACTTTCGCGAATGAGCCAGAAGATCGTCGAGGTATGGTTTAATGATGTTCTTGATGTCATGGAAGGCATAATCCATTTCCCTCTGAAAGGTTGCCCCTGCATTCTTTAAACCAAAAGGTAGCTTGCAGTACGCGAATCTGCCCCACAGACAAATAAATGCAGTCTTTGACTGGTCCTGTGGGCAGATATTTATTTGATTATACCTGGAAAATACATCCATAAATGAAAAGATTTCGCATCCAACCCATTCATCAATTATCTGGTCGATAAAAGGTGTAGGGTAGTTGTCCTTTGGATAAGCTTGATTTACATCCCTATAATCGATGCACACTCTAATCGTTCCTCGCTTTTTCCTCACAGGAGCAATGTTGATACGCAATCAGTTAGAGGAACCAGGTAAATGAAACCAGCATGGAGACATTTTTCAACTTCTGCCTTGATGGCAGCGGCTTTCTTTGGGTGCACCTACCGAAGCTGTTGTCACACTGGTTTGACATCTTGATACATCTTAATTTTGTGTTCAACTATGCTCGAGTCAATGCCTGACATTTCTTCATATGACCATGCAAAGACATCTCTGAACTCGCAAAAGAGAGTGTAATATACTTCCAGTTCTGAAGAAGAAAAATATTTGTCGACATGAATATTCTCTACAACATCTGGTTTGGTCGAGATATTTATGGCAATAGTTTCTTCAATATTGGACAGGTTTCACACAGAATCCACCATATTTATAGTATTTGATAAAAAATAAAAAATTGAAGGATGATTAAGGTCACTGGAGCAATCTTCATTGTAATCTGCAAGATGGGAACGATGGTGGTAACCTTCCATGGTGCCCTCTCTATCATCATTGACTGAACAATTACTTCTTCTATAGAATATACATGTGACCAAGGATTCGAAGAGGTATCATATTCCTTAGACCTATCTACCCAAACTCTCGATGAGCGTTGATTTGGGTTTGCCTCCCATGCTGAGAACATTGATTGCTACAATACTTCTATTGGGCTTGGAGGCAATACCTGGTGATGATCCATGCTAACATTGTGTTCAGACATCTTCTCAATAAGAGATACCATATTGCAGGTTCCCAACATGGCCACTTCCACTAGATTGTTTGGAGGCGGTAGGGCAAAAGTTCCCATCAATTTAGGGTCTTTTAGTAGGCCTACTCCGATATTTTGAAGCAACTGAGAGCTTCCGTGGATCATCAAAATGCTTCCCATAACTTGTGAACTATTGGGGAGAAATGTTTGTTGGTCGACAATCATAATTCCTCCTTGGAAAGGAAATGCAATCTTTCTGAAATATGTTGACACAACAGCAGCCATAGCATAAATCCAGGGCCTTCCTAGTAGGATGTTGTAATCGAGGTTTCCATCAATAACTTCAACATCAATTTCTACTGTTTGCCCTCCAATTCAATTTGTAAGTTACTTAAAATCCCGTATGGAGTGTATGTCCATCCATTAAATGCTTTTAATGTCATTGACGATTGCGACAAGAGTGGTGAGCCTAAAGTTTTCTAGCAACTCATTGACGTAATACATGTAGATGCCCCCTCATCAATGATTGTTCGATGAACAGTTTTGTTGAGGGATTTCACTTGAATGAGGAAAGCGAGTTGAGCTGGTCATTGAGGTTCATATCCTTTATGATTAAAGGCCACAAGGTTGGAATCCGTTGGGTCAATCCTAGCTATTGCTGATAATAGAGCCTGCTTTTGGGAGGGGCAATTATGTAGTACTTCAAGTGTCAACATAGCGGATGGTGATTGGGCCAGGTCCTCTACTATATTATAATTTTGTGCTGCTTTGGCATGAGGATTAAACGTCGATTTTTGTACTACTCCTTTTGGCAGCTTTATCGTTAGCTCAAGAATTATGGGTGGCACAACTTTGGTCGAAGTTGTTGTCGAACTACTAGGTTGATCAGTAGCTTTGTTGTTCGACAGTTGTGGATTCCCGTAATATTTATTCCTTGTCGATATCAAAGTATCATTTTGTTGTTTCGAAATGGACAACATAAGAACTTGGGATAGGGAAGCATTGTCATTAGCAACCAGATTGGTTCCTAGGTTTGGAAACGGATCAGTCAATACCGCTGAGGTTTTTGAATTCCTAAAGAATTTCTTAAGCTCAGGTTTATGTGGACAATCTTTCGTCCAATGAACCTCATCGCATATAAAGCATGGATGACCAGGTTTCTTTTGCCCAGAAGGGTTTGTAGAAGATTTTTCAGGAGATGACTCATCCTGCTTCTTCTCTTTTCGTTTCTTTTCCTTCTTGCCTCCTGGTTTCTTTTGTTCTTTGCCTTTGTCAGTCAACATGGCATTAACCTCTAACGCAAGAAGTTATTCATTTGTATTTTGACTAGAAACCGTATGGGCTTTCTTTGATGTACCATTTGTGGTTTTCATGCTAGTCGTACCTATCACGCCATCACCGGCATGAGAGTCTTTGTTTGATTTAGGAGGAGGAGGAATGGAAAAGTCTAGTCTAGGAGCATCAGGGATTTTGTCGTAGAGCATGCCAGACTGAGTATAGATCAAGTCTAAATATTGCACATGAGCAATGACTTTCTCTTCATTGACCACTCCTCCCTTTGCCACATCTTCTGTAATATAAGGTAACAATGACTTAATAAACCATTCAACTAGCAGCTGATTAGGAACATATGTTTTTACCATTCTACGATGACGTCGCCACTCATGAATATGATTAGATATGTTAGTGGCTGTCATTTGCTTGAAATTGGTAAGAAGCTCTGTTCCCGTTTCATACATTATTGGTAACCGAAAATGGGTTAAAAAGGTGGTGGCAAGGGTGCTGAAGTTATCGAATGAAGCTCTAGGCAATTCGATGTACCATTTTTTTGTCAGACCAGTTAACATTCACTAAAAAAGGCAAAGCCTAATCGAATCATCATTGAGAGTGTTGGACTAACACCACAGATGAAAGGTCATCACATGATTCAACGGATCTTCACCCGGATTTCCATTGAATTTAGGAATATCTGACGGAAGTTTATGAGGAATCGTCGGCCACCAAGGGGCATAAGCGATTGGATCATTTATTAGCCGGTTTAGATCTGGTAACTCTAAAGTCGCCATGAAGGGCAACTATTGATTCAGGTTTGGTGAAGCATACCTAGGATAAGATGGGATTGCCTGAGTAGTGGGTCTTTGCATACCAGCATAATGTATTTGATGTTGATAACTTTGGTAAGGTTGATGGGCCTAACCATTACTGTATGATTGATGTTAACCATTTTGAATATACGTCTACCCATTACCCACAAATCTTTGTTGCTCAGGTCCTCGGTAAGCTTGTTGGAATTGCGGTTGTTGATATTGTACCATCCATGGTTGTGAAGCCATTTACTGCTGTCCAATACTAGCTGTCTGACCAATATGAGGGGTAATAGTACCCGTCTGAGCCTGGGTTGCTCCAGTTAAGGAGCCACTAATCAATGATTGTGGTTGTGTCATGGAGACAAGACGTTGTTTTATCACAACCTGAGAAACTTGAGGTTGGCATACAACAGGCAATGCTTGTACTTGCAACACCATCACAATAGCTGGTGTAGTGGGGATATTTGACACCGACAGACTTGGTTGCATTGAGTATACAACTCTTGGTTGTTGAAGCAATATTGGTAACCAACCACTGGATGTAATTCTAACATGACCCAAATTCTATTGTGAACTCTCATATGGTTGTTCTCCAAGAGGGAACAATGAAAGGGCATATTGCCCCCCATATGGCAGCAATCCAGTGTTCAAAGGTAAGATTGGCCTTTGGAGACTAGACTGCCCAAATTTATACTGTTGTGAAGGATCAATTTGTTGAGACTCAACATAAGAGATTCCAGATATTATTCCGAAGGAACAAACCGGAACATACCATACTGTCGAAACAGTCCCTGGGTGGACTCCATCTAGCGGTTGAGAGCTAGTTGGGATAGATGGTACACCAATTAACATTGTTGGAGTAGCAGTAAGAGATTCTGCTACTGTTGTGTTAGATGGCACAATCCTAGATGTTGATGGTTGTTCAGACATATCGAGTCTATCCCAAATATTTCCTAATGATTCTACAGGAACTTGCGATGAAGGGAGACTAACTTCTGACGTAGAAGGATATAGGGTGATCCCAGTTCCAAAATGCAATGGAGTAATAGATGGAAGATCTTCCACAATCTCTTCTATAGCAATCAATCTAGGTGGGAGAGGTAGACCGTCAAGTCTGTAAAATATTTCTGGTGCCGAAGAAGGTGTAGACTCTGCAGTGACAGATTCTGGAGGGGTGACACCTCCCGAATCAGATCTAGATGGAGCTGGTTCAGGAATAGAAGTGTTTACCATTACACTAGGATCAGTTCTAGTGTCCTCTTGTGACTGCGGAACTTCTTCTGTAGAGGCAAGGATACCATAAATGGTTGGAGTAACTGGAGTCTTTGAGGATGTTGGAACACAAGTTTCAAAAAAACCAGGGGACGTTGACCCAGTTAAACGAGTTCTCTTGGCCCGGAATGGTTTCATTTCTGGAGTCAAAGATGGTTGACTAGTTAATCTTCATGAATGATGGGGTTTTGATTGACTTTCTTCCATGATTTCGGATTACTTGATCAACTCAAAATAAAAAGGGGAATATGTGATTTCGAATTAAAAGAATTTTAGATGCTTTGAAAAAACTTGCTTTTTCAATTTTTAAGAGTCGAGAAAAAGCTAAGGATGACTCTAGTCGCCTTCGATTTTTAATGATCCTAAAGTGACAAGTGCTCAGATGGACCTTTTCTTTTAAGGAGTCTGAAAAGGAATGAAAGGGACTACTCTGGAAATCTAGACAGAGGGATTACCAAACCAATCACAAAACTGCATAATACTTTTTATGATACGGCAGTCAATCTTCCTGAATGATGTGGTTAGTGCATTGCAATCGATAGGGCGAAAGACACGGCTTCCTAAGGATAAATGATATATCCTATTGTGGTTTCCCAATAAATACTCAACGGTATGTGGGAGCACAAGTCCGTACTGGCACTTGTCGTCTCAAAGAGGAGGAATCACCCAACCTACGATGAAAGCGATAGTTACCAGGCTTTACGACGCTAGAATACGTCTCTAGCCTAGACTTCTAAATGTTGTGCATTAGGTTCCAAAGAATTTTTATGTTCATTGAATTTATTTTACAGTTGATCTTTCTTAATATGTTTTCCTTTAAGGTTCACCACGTGATGTAGATATACAATTCATAAATATGCAATCTAAGATGATAAACAGTCGTTTACTCTTCTTTTTGCAATGAAAATCCTAGCTACTAAGGAAAGAGAAGCGAGATTCTTTCAACATAGAGCAGAGAGGAGACACTAGATGCACTGTCCTAAATCAAAATCAACAAGCAGTCTAAATGTAAATGCACATGCATGTACTTGTTTTACACTTTCTTAATGTGTGACTAACAAAAAGAATGCTAAGAACAAATATGAACTCTCTTTTCTCTCAAAGCGATAGTACTAACAATTTTCTCTTCAAAAGAAGAAAGGAAGATGAAGACGACATTTTGCAATTTCAAATTCAAAAAATGAAAGGAAGACTAAGATGATACTTTGCGATTTCGAATTCAAAAAACGAAAGGAAGACTACTTTGCAATTTTGAATTCAAAAAACGAAAGGAAGGCTAAGGCGACACTTTGCGATTTCAAATTTAAAAAACGAGAGGAAGGCTAAGGCGACACTTTCAACTTCAATTTGAAAACTGCTTTCAACACTTGAAATACTATTAATTCAAATCAAATATAAGAGTAACAGTGTAATTGACCATAAAAAAGAGTAGGATTCTATTCTTTTGCTGAAAATTATATTTGCGACACTTCCAAATCAAAAGACGATAATTCGATTAAGCTACTTCTTGGTAAAGGAGAACTGTAAATGTTGAAAATTACATAAAAACATTCACAATTCTTTGTACATGGAGGCTGAATAATTCAAAGGAAGGGAGTTTCAATAGTGTTATACTGATCACAGATAGTAAAACTCCTAAATAAAGCTGAAGAGAGTGATGAAAAACCAAAATATGGAGGAAGAAATGGTCTTGTCTAATCATCGCACCTATAACATAGGGAAACATGGATGCATTTCACCTACTGCACATGGGAGGTGTGATGCATCCAGACTATCAAAAGGAGACAGTGTGATGGTCCAGAGACGAGACTTTAACTTGGTTTTTGGTCACAGTTTGCAGCTTAGTTTAGGGATTTAGGCTGAGCTAATGATAGTGAACAAATACAAAGCATAGGGGCTGATCTAATGAGGTTACTTGAGTGACCACCAAGGAAATTAGGATGTTTGCAAATCAATTGTTCAGTTTATAAACAAAACCTAGAGATGAACTAAAGAAACAATGATCTACTTTGCACTTGCATAGCAAATGCAGTTGGAAGGCTAGCTGTCTTAACTTCAGGATCCATCTATAGTTTATCAAGAAAACAAATATAAACAAGCAAACAAGCTATTCGCTTCCCAGCGGAGTCGCCATTTTGTTATCGGGAAAGCTAGTGTCCATTCAGAGTTGCTAGTCCCACTAAGATGGGTAGCTATCCTAGAAACAAACAAACTAAAGTCACTTGCATTTTCCTTTATGAGAAGTAGATAAGAGAGAAGCAGAGAGTACCAACCTCAGTCTTCCACTTGGCTCCTTGCTTGTTTCCTCTCTCCTTTGGTAGATCTTTGCCACTCCTCCCTTGCTTGTCCTACTTCAAAGAACATCTGTATAGTCAAAGCAACGTAATACAATCAAAGCATAGAGATCTAAAATCATAAACAATATATGATCAGATATATATTTACCACACAAATGCATATATCAACTTAGACATACAAGAATATGGAGGAAAACTAAACTAGCTTTATTGATAGAAAGAGTAGAAGAGAGGATTACAACCCATTGATCTGACCTAGTGTCATCCTCCCATCATGAAAGCCCTTCTTCACGTCATGAAAAGCTACATCACCAAACACTATGATGTTCCACAACGAAACCAATAACACTTCCTTACAAGATGCAAAATTCCACCCTTTGGATCTTTGCGATGAGGGATCCATATATAGATGTTTGTAGGTGGGTGAGTCGGCTTCTAGGATCTTGATTAGTGTCCTCTATCCGAGCGTTCTTGGTTCCACTTGGAGATTCATGATATCTTACTCATCCTTGGGCCAATTCAGAGAGGCAAGTGTCAAATGGGCAGTTTCTAGAAGATTCTCTGGGTTTCCACCTAGCCAACTGCTTCTGCCATTTTTTGGATCTCGCTCATTGCACCCCATAAAAGGGATTTTTAGTATGCATCGCACTTTTTGCACGTGGCAGGTGAGATGCATCGCACCCTTAGCACTGAGCAATCATTATGGTCTAGTTTTCACTAGTTCTGAGTAGTTTTTCATGGAGAACTTCTGGGAGATGATGTAATCAGCTGACCTTGCTTCTTTAGGGTATGAAACAAAAATTTTAGGGACTTAGAAGCCCTTGGTTTATGGACATATCTGATTGGGGTTGGAGTGCCCAAATATGTCTATAAAAATATGCTAGCAGCCAATGCATCCTCAATTTTCATGGAAATTTATCAAAGTTATTGTCATATAATAAAACTAAATCATTTACCTTGAAGGTGCATAGATTGATGTGCCCATTGTGCAATGCCTTTTTGTGATCCTTTTGAACTTGTTGATGAAATCTAGCTAGAAATATATCCTCTTCAAGGTTTGTTAGTTGCATGAGCCTCTCCTCTAGGGCTTTGCGATTCGCCATTACTATGAATGGCACTATACATAGACTAGGTACAATGTACTCCATTCGCATCACAACTTATATACCATAAACTAGCCTGAATGGTGTTTGTCTAGTCAGCTTCTTGCAAGTCATTCTATAAGCCCATAGCACCATGGGTATGTGCACATCCCATTCATTTATTTGAGCATTCCAAACCTTTGTTACCATGCTCTCCAATATTTTATTAAACGCTTCCAATGTCACATTAGCCTGCGGATGATAAGGCGTACTTTTCTGATGGTAAGCCTAAAATTCCTCTGTCAGCACGCTGATCATTTCATTAAGAAAATTTGTACGCAATCACTCATAAAAATATTCAAACACCCAAACCTTGTTAGTAGATACTCAAAAATTAATTTCGATACTATCATGCTTATACAGTCCTTCACAGGCTATGCCTCTGCCCATCTGGTTAAGTACTTAGTCACGGTGATGTAGTGCGCACCCATTTTCTTTCTTGGAGGTTGAATTGGTCCCACAAAGTCAATCATCCACTTCCCGAAGGGTTTTAAAGATATCTGTGGATTTAGTGGAAGCTCTTCCCTCCACATCAGTCTTCCAGTCCTTTCGAATGCATTCCATGCCCTACAATACGCCTTTCAATCCTTAGGCAATGTTGGCCACCACAACCCAGCTCGTAGAATCATATGCACTGTTACTTTGCCCTCATAATGTCTTCCTACAGCTCCTCCATGAGCCTCAACAAGGATGTTGTTCAATTCAAATTCTGGTACATAATGTTGCAGTATTTCGTCTAATCACATTTTGTACAAGTGCCTTGTAAGGATAGAAAAGTCTGCCGTGTGCACCACCAGTTCCTTCTTCTGTTGGCTAGTATATCCTTTTGGAGCTATTCTTGTTGTTAGGAAGTGTATAATATCTTCAAAGTGGATATCCACAATGCGCACCGCAAAGAGTTGTGTGTTAGGTAGTCTTTCCTCCAAATTAGTAGGCTCTTGTCCTATTTCAATGGACAACAAATGACGCATTCCAACATTCAATCATCCTAGTTTAACAATAACTTCAAAATCATATTCTTGAATTAGTAATAGCCATCTTCATATTCCCTCCCAACATACACTTCTTGAACAAGTATTTCAATGCATAATGGTATGTATACATCTTAAAATGTCCACCGAACAGATAATTCCTGAACTTCTCGAGCACGTACACCATAGCTAATCCTTCTTGCTCTATCGTGGAATAATCTTTCTCAGATTTGGACAACTTCCTACTTGTGAAAGCTATAGGATGATCCAAATCCCCTTCACTAGCCTGTGTTAGTATTTCTCCTAGTGTAATACATGACATGTCCACATGCACATGGAATTCCTTCTTCTAATGCAAGAAGACTAGGATCGACAAGGTGACCATTTTCTCATTTAACACATCCAAGCTCTTCTTACATTCTTCATTCCAACAAAACGTAACATCCTTCTTTAACATTTTTTCCATTAGTGTGGTTATCTGGGCATATCTCTTGATGAATTTTCGATAGTACCCCATATGCCCCAGCGTTCTGCACAACTATTTCACACTCCTTGACACCTCCAAATTGATTATGATCGTGATCTTCACAGGGTCAACCATCAATTATTTCTTCATGCCACATGACCTAGCAAGATCCCAAAAGGGATACAAAACAAACATTTCTTCATATTTAGCATGATCAAGTACCTCTGCCATGTATCTAGCATGAAGAGTAGACTTACCACATGACACTCTACCAATCCAAATAGTGTCCAATCATCAAAGTATACCTCCAGAAATTTATGAATGAAGTCCTTGAATGTCGCGATGACTATGTGCTGACACATTCTTCAGCCCAAAAGGAATTACAGTGTACTGAAATCTTCCCCACTCAGTCGTGAAGGTTGTCTTACTTCTATCCTTGGGCACAATTTTGATCTGATGGTACCCAGAGAACCCATTAGTAAACGAATATGCTTCTTAGCCGCCAACATTATCGAGCACCTCATCGGTGAATGGAGTTGGGAAGGGATCATGAATGCAAGCATCATTCAACTTCTTGAGATCTACATATATCCTTATTTCATCCTTCTGCTTCTTTTCCTACACTATTATTGGGGTCACCTAATCAGATTCTTCCACCGGTCCAATAATCCATGTTGGAAGCATTTTATCCAAATCCAAATGGACCCTTTATTTATACTTTGGATTACAGCAGTAAGGTCTTTGCTTAACTGGCTTTGCATCCAGTTTTAAAGTGATCCTCATGACACCCAAGTCCCCTATCATCTCTTTCATATCTGAAAAATTTGTGGGTGATAGATCATGATATTCGCTGAGTAGATTAGCGACCTTATCTACTGCCGCATCATCCCACTAGACCCCAATATTTGCAACCTTCGGCTTTGTCTCCATGCCAATGTTCAAATGTCTAGTTTTGAGCAGTTCTATTATGTATGGGTTCTCTAGTTGTAGTCCTTCAACTTCATGGTGACCTTCAATCTCTGGGATATTACTATTCCTTGGGTCTTTTTCTTCTTCTTCCACTGTTACATTGTAGCACTCTAGTGCATGGCTTAGCTGGGTAGTCCAATCAAGTTGAATCAAATCTAGAGGATCCTATAGTATCCTGAAGATCATTGCCTTAACCTCCTACAACGCTTTGTCAATACATTCAAACCCATCCTCAAATCTCAATGTCATCAAAAATCCTTGGCACAAAACATCCCACTCTTCAGTGCCATGGTGGAGTTCCGTCTCCAAGTACTAATTCATCGGCATAACATCCAAAGCATGACAAAATGGATGTACCCACTCCGGTTGAGCCTTCCCTCCATATGCTTCAGTCCATTTGGCCAAATGGTTGTGTGGATCATTTCTCACATCATATTTTTCTGTTAGCCACACTTGTGGGTGGCCAAAATGCACTCTCATCATATTTTTGTATATGTGCTAGTCATCAAAACTATCCTTGTCTGTGCCCCACCATCTTATAGGTGTAGCATGTAGCACCCAGTCCAGGGCCTTGAAGAAATGTTTCTCTGGCACTTCTCTCTCAAATGCATCCAAAAAGTGATCAACTTAAGTTAAACAATCATAGTAAGGTAGATTTCTTACCTTTGACAATACACAATGCAATGACTTGGTCATCATATTACAGTGCAGTGTAGATACTTCATGCAATCAATTCTGTTAGTGCTCCAGTTCTTCATCTGAATCTGATGTGCAGGAACTTTCACGATCCCATGCAATACGTCCATTTGTTGTCAGATTCACCCAATCCTCATATTATCTTGTAAATCAGGTCCAAATCGCCATCACTTTCATAATCGTGGACCGGTTCAGTATAGCGCGATCCTTCTGCAGGGTCAAGGGGAGATACTACGCAGAGAAATTTCTTCTCAAATATCATATGTCACTTGTTTAGATTAATCAGCCCATTCATGTCAATAGCCCAATCAATCCCAAGGAGTGCAAAGTAGGCATTGTTGTAATTCACAATCTCTATCACTTCGAAGTCAGCTAGTGCGCTCATGCCTTCAATATTAACTATTACCCCTGCAACCTCCCCATTGGGATGATTTTCTGTTGATTCACCATCATTAACTGAATAGGAGACCATTGTATTGTAGGTCTCCCCATTCTCTCCCATGTCTGTTTCAGTAAAACGTTCACGCCCGACCCTAGGTCCAAGATAACTTGGTCCATTTCATATTCTCCTATCTACATGGTAAGTCTCATGTCACGTCTAGTTTTTTCCTTATGTTTACCAATCTTTCTGCCTACGTGTAGTCCATCAGTAGCTTTTTCCTTCCTAGTGCACCTATTGATCAGCTCATTTAGTCACATTACAGCCTTGCTATCGCATAACAGTTTCATACAGGTCTCCAAAAACATGGTAATCATGGATGGGTCCATTTCTTTAGCTAGTTTCTCCTGACTCCCTAAGGTAGAGGACTCAACGAAACATTTCTTTGCTTCCATAAGTGTTTCCTTTGCACATTCTAGATCAAACCCAGTCTCCTTTTCTGGTTCTTTGTGGACCCATTCACCTTCTTTAGGATGCTTCCCCTTATCTCCATCAGTCGTCACTCCACTTTGCATCATAATATTTACCTTAGGATCTTCCTCATGTGGATCAGCCCTCATCATGTGTAGGTTCTGAATCAGTTGCTAAGGTTGTGCCCCCTTCTCACATATCTTAGCTAACAATATAGGGAAATCCTCTGTCACATGGCCAAACTAAGTACAATAGCAGCATGACAGTCGCATTGTATTTGGGCAGTCTCACGCGCAGTGTCTTCGTCCTCCACAATTGTAACAAATAACCTACCCTCATTCTCTACCAGGTCCTCCTCCACCTTGGCCTTGTCTGTGCCCCTCATACTTAGCTCACGCTCCTGCAATGGCTTGGTCCGAAGGTTGTGCCTTTGCTTGCACCATGTATGCAGGGGTCCTGTCCATCATTAATTTGTAGCTTTGACAATTGCGCTCATCATGACCCACTGATTAACAGAAGTTGTAGAAGAGGTGTTGCGGTGTTTGTACGAATTTATGTAGCAAATGGAAATTGTCTATTGCATGTTTCCCAGCTACCTGACTAATATCATGCTAGTTTCAGTCTTTGAAACCTTCCACCAGTGATCAATTATGCTCTTACAAAGTGGTCTTAGGGTGTCAAAGTCAAATTTTGTCATTTCAGTGAGGTTTCAAGTAAACTTTGGTCACTAGGTATTAGGTCTAGGATTTGTTTTCACTACTTTCAAAGTTGTCCAAATTTCGGTCCATGTCATTATTCATCTGAGTGTACCATCATTTAGAGAGTTGTCATCATCATTTTAGGTTCCAATGGGTCATTTTACACCTTTTTCGTGCTTCAGTTGTACTTGGGTAAGGTTCATTTCCCTCTCCTAGGGTTTTGAAGGTAATTGATCTTGGATAGTAAAATCATCAACAAAACTTGTCTCCTAATGTTCATACACCTTCCCCTATCCTTAATGTACATTATTAAACACTTCCCATCACTCATGTCCCTCAAATTCTCCATTTTTCCACAAACCCTAGTTTATTGCTACAATTTGACAAGTTTCTAGGCTAAGCCTGTGTTTTTCCCTTTTCAATCCCTTCTCCTCACTCAATCCTTGAAATTACACTTTCCCCTTTTTCCTAACATCCCTCCCTACTTCCAAAAATTTCCTCAAGAATTTATAAGCCCCTTATCCCCTTCATTTCACTTCATTTCAACAAATCCCTTGTTCCACACATCGGGATAGGTTTTACTCAAATGATGTTTCTAAGCACAAAAAAATGAATGTCGGAAAAATGAGAGAGGTTTTTGTCTACAATAGGCCAAGGAGGAGAAACACCCTTCACTTTTTACACAGGTATCATGGTTTTAGAGAAATGTCAAAAATAAAGCTGCCTCCGGAGGGTTGCGGCACTTCTAGAGTGGCCTTGGGAAAATCATGGTTTCTCCTAGCTTGGTTGGGAAACTAACTTTGTTGATGAGTGAAATGATATCTAGACAGAGAGAGATTTCCAATGAGCTATACCGAGCTCAATTTGGAGTTGGGGAATACCTTCAAAGGTTGACTGCAAAAAAACTCTATATTTAGGCAGCCTCATTTTTCACATTTTGACTAGTCTTGGTAGATTTTACTTTTGATAGGGAAAATGACCTCAAAATTGGAAAATTCAAGATGTTCTAGAAAGTAAACTCGATACGCTTTCGAACGAGATATTACACGCCCAATTTGGACACCGAGAAGGCCTCCAAACGTGTCCTTCAAAATTTTTTATGCAATTGTCAGTTGGCGCTACACGTAGAATTGGCGCTACACACTTGGTGCAGGTTTTACACTGAGTTTTGCTCGAGCGCTATGCAAACAAAGTGCACTATGCACCTGGGTGAGTGCACTACGCACCTGGAAGCTGGGCTACAAATTGTTGCAAATTTCACCTTTTTTCCTCGAAACTTCAATTTCTCCCTCTAAACAAGTAAGTACATGAATGCTATCTTGTGTGCTATGGTTTGTTTACTAAGATTGGTGTTTTATGTTCTTCAAATTGAAACCCTAGCTTCTAGGGTGAAACCCTAGTTTTCTTCATTGCACTAGTGGTTGCATACCCTATTCCCAAACCCTAATTCCCAGATTCTATTTTCACTATCCCCACTTCATTACAAACCCTATTCAAATTACTAAAAGCCCTACCCACTCTCCCAAACCCTACACCACTTGCCAAACCCTACAAGCCCTACTCACATCATCAAACTCTACCCACTCTCCCTAAAGCCCTACTCATCCCTAAACTCTATTCAACATACATTTTCACACACACTCTACCCATTTCATTCCTTCACCTTATTTCCAAACATCCATATACAACCACATTTTTCAAAACCAAGGGAAAACAATGGAGAGGGAGAGTGAGTATGAAATGGAGGAAGAAACCTTTAGTGATAGTTCCATGGAAGGCCTTAAGGAGCAAATAAAGAGCATGATAAACTCAAGATCTTGGCTGAATCATCATTTTCCCAGCAAAGCACCTAAAAAGGATCACTCATGCCAAATTTCAAGGAATTCAAAGCATTTTTTGTCATTTTTGAATTTTTTAATGCAAAAAATAGCTTTTTTCAGCAGGTGCGTAGCGCCACCATGCTACACTTTTGATGGGGGCCTCCATTTTAGAAAACGTTTACATTTTTGGAATTAACATGAAAAGTTGTACATGCTCAGAAATGGCTTAGAAATTTTGACAAGTTCTGGACCTCCAAAAGGGCCAAAAACACCGAAAACGTGCCCTCCCTGCCACTTTTTTTCCACACAGGAAGAAGTCTTGGGAAATTTCATTTTTGGAGGGGAAAATGGACTTCAAATCAAAAAATTCAAGTTGTTCCAAAAAGTAGACTCATCAAGCTTTCCAATGAGCTATTCTACACCTAATTTGGAATTTTCGAAGCCTTCCAAAATTGCCCTGGAAATAGTGATACACATAAGATCAGTGGTGCTACGTATAGGAGAAAAAATTGCTAGTTTTGCCTGTTTGTTCAGAATTTCACCCAGTTTTCTATGATTTTTACCTTTCATTCTCTCTTGGTCAATTAATTATTTAATATGATGTAACTTGATGTGCTATGATGTAAGTATGATGGAATATGACTTGAGGAGGTAGATACATCAATTTAGAGTTAGTTTAAGGATGAATGAATCAGTTTCCATAGTTTTAGAGGCAAGTTGTTCCATTGCCTATTTTTTAGTTCCTAGTTTAGTTCTTGCTGAAATAGCTCCTTAACTCATGGATTCAACCCCTGATGACTAACATAGGTGTTTTGATGCCTATATCTTGTACTTTCTTAGTCATTTGTCAAGTTTGGACTCTTGTGGATGCATTGAGCTACTTTATACATCACTTCTGCAGTTTGGCAAGGAAATAAACCAGGGTTTTGCAGCGTTTTGTGGGATTCTTGTTGTAATGTGAATTAGCATTGTTTTCTTCTTTGTAATTCAGTTGATCATATGTTTATGTGTGCCATCATCTCTCTTTTTCTACATAACTAAATGAATCAAGATTAAAGGGTGGAATCCATTGATGTTTAGTGCTCTGCCTTGGGGTTCTATTTAGTTTTACATGTTTTCTACTGTCTGAAGAGGACTCATAACATTTTCATGCCCTCTCGAACACCTCACCAGTCTTTAGACTCACCATTACACTCATTGCAAAGTGCTAAAACACTTGCCTACCTCACCCCACAGAAAACTCTGCAAATCTGTGTTGATTTCCCGGACCCAAAGCTACCTTCCCCATCTGATCCAGTAGCCAACCATTAAAATCAAACAAATTCCTCTGAGAAAACATACCTATCCTAAAATTAGTATTCATACTAGTCATCTCAAGCCTTAATTGCTATATTTTCATTTAGATTGATAAGGAGAGAGCCCTCTCCCGACCTGGTAGGGCTAGCTATAAGGTTAAGCATGGTTTGATGTTACCCTAGACCTTCCTTTCTCAACCTGAGGTAGATTTAGGCTATAACATAGCACACCATAGCATGAGCCTTATACTTGGACTTGTTGCAGCTTCTGACCTTAGAGGAATTGGTCGTCCTGTTGCAACATAATTTACAAAAATTGGACAGTGGATTGTCTCTTTCTTTTCTTTGCATAGATTAATAACAAAAATACACTATCTACCATATTACTTTGGTTGTCAAAAAGTACATTTTATGAGTATAAAATCACTTTAAATTAATTGTTACAATAGTATGGATACTCCATTGAGGGTAAGAATTAATGTAGTATGTTCATTTCTTACCCGTAATGAGTATGTTGGTGTTTCACCTTGTTGACCAATATTTTACCACACTTATTCTTGAAGGGTGTTTTAAAATTACAAAAAATAGAGTCAATATACTGTAGATATTATGATGAGGGGGTTTGGATGTTTATAGGTATTGGTGGCTATAAAGAGGATTATTCAATAAAAACAAGGAATATCTATTTATAATAACATTTATTTTCATTAGAAAAAATATATTGGAAGGGAGGTTCAACAAAAAAGTTGGGATATTTTTATCAATATCTACTGATATTATAAACATTCTTTAATATCAGATGAACAAGTGTTAGACATAGGTGAGTACTTAGAGACCCCATAAATTAATATATCCTCAAGTCATGCTCTTTTATATTAAAAGGAAATTCATAGAATAATTAATGTGTGTTCCTTTTTAATCGACAACTCAGATTACGTTGGTCATCTGCCCTTATTATTCTACATATAGATTCATGTGACAGTTAGAAATGTATATCATTAAAATGTATATAGAAAAACATCTTAATTATTTTTACATAACATTTTTCTTCATTTGGATAAATCAAGAATTGCGCCAGTGTCATACTTGAATGGCACAGGGATTCCAACCACTACCATTATAACCTCTAGGCATGCATATATGCCCCTTTTGCATGCACTGTTTAATCAATGGATTTGAAAGATGGACCACCTTACGCATAATACTTCATTTACATGACTAGTTGAGATTTCCTAGGGGGTTGGTTTTTATATAACTTATTAGAATAATCATACATCAATTAATAGTGATTGATTGTGCAAGGATTTGAGGTAGCCTAAGACATATGTTTTTAATTATTATACCACTCAAAGTCATTTATAGTTAGGACACACACACACACACATTTTCCACATTTACGTATATAATATTCTAGAAAGGGGGGAGTAAAATCTAAGCTAATTATTGCCTTCCATGATGCGTTAATGGAAATTCAAACATGGAAAAAGAATAATATGTTAAATTGGAGGTATTATTGAAGGTGCTTTCACAATGAATTTGAATATGGTGTAAAAGCATGAAATATAGAAAATTAAAGAATCTTTTGTTTGAGTTGGGGATTCTTACAAAGGTATAGGTGATCTTTGTACCATAACGAATCATTTTTCTAGCTAAATGTATCAGATGTACTGGAATCTTGTTGTAAATTTCGAATAAGTGCCCACACTTCTTCATCATTCTTGCATTTCTCCCTTGCTTCGTTTATCCAATATGGTTGGATAATAGAAATGGCACACAACAATGCTTCCACCTCCTCATCCTTTCTTGAGAGTGCATCTGCCACCACATTTTGCTTCCCTTTTTTGTAGATTATTTCAAAGTCATAATCCAACATCTTTGTGACCCACTTTTTTTCTCTTCAGAGGATAATCTTTGTTCTAAAAAGTATTTAAGGCTATCATGATCTGTTTTTACCTTGAAGTGTCTTCCCATTAGGTAGGGTCGCCATTTCTTAAGTGCATGGAGTATTGCCAACATTTCTTTCTCATAAATAGCTTTGTGTAAAAACTTTCCCTTGATTGGATGACTTTCAAAAGAAATGGATCTTTCATCTTGCATTAAAACATCACCAATTCCATTTCCTGAAGCATTACATTCCACAATAAAGGTTTTTGTGAAGTCCAGTGTAGCTAATACTGGTGCTTGGCACATTGCCTCTTTAAGATGTTCGAAGGCCTTTGTTGCTTTTGGAGTCCATGAGCATGCATCTTTCTTCAATGATGTTGTTAGAGGTGCTGCTATTCTCCCATAATTCTTAACAAACTAGTGATAATATCCTGTCAACCCAAGAAATCCTCGCCAATGCTTTATGGATGTGGGGATTTTCCATTCCTTAATGGCTTTAATTTTGCTAGGGTCTACCTTAACTCCTTCATGAGATGTAATATGACCCAAATATTCCACCTCTTGTACTCCAAAGAAACATTTGGATCTTTTTTCACATAATTGTTTCTCCTCCAGTAGTTGTAGCACCCTGTCAATATGTTCAACATGATCCTTCCAAGACTTGTTGTAGATTAGTATATCATCAAAAAATACTAACACAAATTTTCTAAGTAAAGGTTTGAAAATGGAATTCATCAAACCTTGAAATGTAGAAGGTGCATTGGTAAATCCAAAAGGCATGACCAAAAATTCATAATGTACCTCATGGGTTCGAAATGTTGTTTTCAGAATGTCTTCAGTCTTCATTCTGAATTGATGATATCCTGAACGAAGATCCAACTTGGTGAAGTAAATTGATCCATGCAATTCATCCAGTAACTCATCAATGACAGGAATGGGAAACTTATCTTTAATAGTGAGCTTGTTGAGCTCCCTATAATCTGGAAACATGCACCATGATCCATCCTT
>APFE030390178.1:65421-126967 GCA_000404065.3 Pinus taeda
CTCTTTTGGGCATAGGGATATCTGTATGGCCTGATGTTTGGAGGAACACTTCCTGGAATCAGATGAATAGCATGATCATGATCACGAATAGGTGGGAGACCTTTGTCAGTCTCAAATACCTTGGAATGATTGTCCAAGACTTTTTGGAGATCTGGAGAAATATATGATTCCGATGTGGAAACATCTAGTGAACATAATTGTGCATTTACACCTCTTTGATCCTTTTTTAGAAGCTTTGACATACCGCTAGAGTTGATTACCTTTCCCAATTTCCCTGCAATACCACTTAATTCAACTTCCTTTCCATCCGCATAAAATTTCATGAAAAGTTTTTGAAAATTAAAAGATATTGTACCCGAGGATTGTAGCCATTGGACTCCTAGTACAACATCAGCACCTCCCATTGGAATGGAAAGCATTGGGCTAGTCAATACATATTCTCCCATGGATAGCTTGATATTATGGCACTTTCCAGAGCAATTTATTGTTCCTCCATTTGCAATCATCACTTGACACTCTGGTGCTGGATAGAGGAAGCAATTCAATTCTTTTGCTACCTTACAATGAATAAAATTGTGGGTGCTTCTTGAATCAATCAAAACTATTACCTTTTTCTTCTTGATTTGTCCTTCTATCTTGAATGTTTGAGGAGTGGTAATTCCCGCCAATGCATTACAAGATATGGTCGGATTTATTTTTTCTTCATTGAGGCTTTGTTCCTGGAGTATATCCTCTTCTTTTGACCTTTCTTGCTCCTTTTCTTCTTCCTCTTCACAATCTATGTTAGAATAATTTCTTCTCAGCACACTTATGACCTTTAGTGTATTTGCTATCACAACTGTAACAAAGCCCTTTTGCTCTTTTTTCTTCCAATTGTTGTGGTGTCAACCTTATAGGTTGTGGAAGACTAGGGGCAACAACACTTCCATCTTTATAGTTGTGAGTGGTATGCTTCCTGGTTGCCATAATTTTGCTTTCCATTTTTCTTGCTAACCTGAATGCCTTCTCTAATGAATCAGGTTCCCAAAGGCAAACATCATGTTGGATATCATCCTTTAAAGACCCTATGAACACATCAATCCTATGCTCCTCTGGAATATCTTTTACCCTTATGTTCAATTTTTGGAACTCCTCAATGTGCTCCATTATTGAACCCTTTGTTTGAGACTTATCAATTGGCTAAAAAAAGTGTTTCTTTTTGTATCCTCATAATGTGCTATCAATTATTCCGTAAAAATTGCCCAAGTGATAATTTTTTTACGAGAGCAAATCCATTGATACCGTACAAACTGATTTGGTTGCAAATATAAAGTTGCAATACGTACCTTTTGTGTGTTTTGGACATTATTGAGATCGAAAAATTGCTCCATCTGTAATATCCGTGTTGTGGGATCCTTGCCATCAAACTTCCTCATATTGATTTTTGGAATATGGTGTGTCTTCGATCCAACATTAGAGTTTATGAAATCATGATTAACATTTCTTTTGTTCGCATCATGAGTTTCCTTCACTCCCCTTTCACCATTAGTAAGTATTTCTTGTAGAAAATTTGTCAAACCTGCCTTCAAATCTATCTTCAAATCGTCAATCTTGGCTTTGACACACTTTATCTTAGATTCCACACCATTTATCTTAGCTCCTGTTAGCTTTTGTGAGAGTGAAATTTGTTGCACTTGGTCTTGTAATTTTGATATATCATGTAGCATTTCTTCCTCCTCTTCATGAGTCATGCTAGAGCTTTCAAATTTCTTACTAGGTGTTTGCATTTTCTTTCCTTGGGGCATCAGTTACCAATAATAATTCTCTAATATTCCCTTTGAATTCCTTCAAAATAATTTTTCAAATCAAGCTTAATAAAAAATTAAAAAAATCTACACACCTTTTTTTCACTTTGTAGGAGCTCGATATTGCCTCTAATGTATCTTTGTAATTTCAGATCATCCAATTACGAAATTTTGACCTGCGGTAGCCCTATATGTCCTCTTCCAGTGCCACCAGTCTGACCCCAATTGGATTCTCCAATGAAGAGTTATGCCAAATCTCCCACAGTGACCTGATTATAGACTAATTCAATAGAGCAAATTTGTACGACATGTCATGTGTCCCTGTTTCGCCCTTTGGCTCTAAAGAATATATACAAGAAACTACAGTCTGTCCTCTTTCTGTACCTTCTAACAAAATTTCAATCTGATGCTCAGAGAGAAAGTTATGATGATTTCCCCAGGTCACCTGTTTGGAATGTAATTCAGGAGTCTGAAAAAAGACCAACTTCCTCAAATCATATCTCTGCAAATATAGCACGAAAAGCTATAAAATTTGGTTCCAAGGTTCAGTGCGATTTCATCTCAAATGAGTTTTTTTTTTCGCTTCTGAAACATCGAAAAAAAAAAAATATAGCAAAAATTCCACGATGACCTGTTTGGAGCAGCGAAACCTTAGAACCCAAAGCTCTGATACCAAATGTTATGAAACCAGCTCACAAAAAGATAGTTGAACACCTTAGAATTCGGCCTCTTCGAGGCGGAAACCTCCTTTACATTACATAAATGAACAAATGACAAAACCTCCTTTCTATATATAGGAGTCTAAGGAGTCATGATATAACCCAACCAACCTAACAATAATAATATAAAGCCACAAAAATAACAATAGAGGGATTCTATGGGGCACATTAATAACAATATGTGGACAATAGGGGCACAACAATATTAATAAGGGATACAACTAAAATAGTAATCGGGTAATCGCTAGTATTATAGGGACCTAACAAAGAACTGCACCCATGGCATAGTAACTTGCATCTATTTGTATTTAAAAGGGTTGTTTCAAATCCAGCAATGCTAAAACTAGGGTTGAATTGATCTTTTGCTTCAAAGCATGAAATTATTTTGTTGTTTTCCTCCCCACTATAAGACAACCTTCACACTGGTCAATGCATGTAGTGGAGTTGCTATGGAGGAGAAATTAGCCATGAACTTCCTCCAGTACTGTGCTGCTCCTAAAAATCTCCTTACTTCTGTAACTAATTTGGGTATTGGCCAATTCACAATGACCAAAACTTTAGAGGGATCAATCTTCAGCTCACCTTCTCCAACTATGTGGCCCAAATAGACTAAGGGTGTTTTCTTTAATTCACATTTAGACATCTTCAGAAATAACTTTTCTTTTCTCAAGACATCCAACACTTTCCTAACATGCTTGAGATGCTTTTCTCATGATTTTCTGAATATCAAAATATCATCTAAATAGACAATTACAAATTCATCAAGAAATTACCTTAGAACCTCATTCATAACTCTCATGAATGTAGCTAGAGCATTGCAAAGGTTGAAAGGCATAACCAACCACTCAAACAATCCTTGTTTGGTTTTAAAAGCAGTCTTCCATATGTCCTCCTCAACTATTCTATCTTGATGATATCCACTTCTCAAGTCTAATTTAGTGAAATACTTTGCATTTTTCAACTGATCTAGAAAATCATCTATTTTTGGAAATGGGTATCGGTTCTTTATTGTAATATTATTCAAAGCTTGATAATCTGCACACATGTGCCAGGTTCCATCTTTCTTGGGTATCAATACAATGGATGAGCCATATGGTGAAGTAGAATGATGGATTACTCCTTTATCTAACAATTCCTAGACTTGTTTCTTAATTTCTAAACTTTCCAGAATTGGCATTTGATACATATCAATTTTTGGGAGTGGAAATCCTTTTGTTTCTTGAAAAATGTCCCCATATTGATTGATCACATCAAACAATTCATCTTTCAACTTCATATCACAACCTATAAAGGATTCCTGCACCGTGTCATTCTTTAGCTTGATCATGAGGAGCAAGAGACTCTTGTTGGAACTAACCCGTCTCTTCATTTTAAGCACACTTGCCAAAGACAGATTAGGTTTCCTGTGATGGGCTCTCATAATGTACTCCACTCCTTTTTTGAACAAATTGTATTTTTTCTCAAATCTGTGGAAAATGGCCTTCCTTTCATACAAATATGGGCTTGCCAATACAATCCATGAGATATCCAACAGTACAATGTCTAATTAAACTTCATCAATGAAATTAGCTGTGATTGCAAACCTAAAAACACATTTCTGAGTGACCTGCAAATTGGCATCCTTGGTTATGCAAACCAATAGATATGATTTATGATGGGGCACGGTTTCCAGATTCATTTTCTTAACAAAATCCACAAAAATTACATTGTCCTGAGATCCACTATCAAAAAGCGTATCAATATTTGTATGTTTCGAAATAACTCGAATTTGGAACGACTCGATTCGGTTTTCCTCATTTGAAATGCTATGGGAATTATTTGTTTTGCTGGTACTAGATATGACTTCCTCTTTGCTGACCTCCTTGCTTGCTTTTGCCACGATTTTTCCCTTGGTGACTATGGCTACGATTTTTGTTTCGTCTTGTGAGTCTGAACCCAAGTCTTGTTGTGCAACAACATTGGTCTTTTATTTCCCTTTATTGTTAAATTTCTTTGGTCGTAATTCTGGATGAAGCTTCCAACAATGCACTTCATCATGTCCTTCCTTGGAACAATTCTTGTACAGGGGTTTCTCCCCTTCTTTCTTAATAGAAGTTGTTTTATTTTTCTTTCCTTTAAACTTCTTCCATTTTTCACCACTCTGAAATGGATTCTTTTTACCTTATTCCTATATATTTTTTCCCTCTTGCTTCGAGGTGTGTAGCTTGAACACAAACCTCATTAAGATTCATGGAACTAAACAAAAGAATGGTATTGGTAGATATGCAACCCTCCTATGTATTTTAGCAAGGTATCTTGTGACTATAAGTCTACTCCTAGCATAAGAGCTCTTTTCCTAAACTCTTGAGTATACTCTTGCACATTTTGACCTTTCAACTATCTAGAATTTTGCCAATTCATAATGGCTTTCTACATATGAGCTAGAGGGTAGAACTGTTTTTTTTATAGAAACAATCAAATTAGACCAAGAAATAGAGATCTTACCATGTTTTTTTATATCTTCTTGAGTCCTTTCTTCCCACTATATAAGTGTTGCACCCTCCATTTTCAATGAAACCAATTGGATTTTAATTTCATCCTCTTGAAGGTTCTGAATTCTAAAATACACCTCCAAACAGTTATCCAACTTCTATGCATTCACTTCACCGTTGTACATGGGCAACTTGAATTTAACATCAAGCTTCAGAAAAGGTGATTTACCAACCCCTTTTGAAGAATCATGATGAGTATGAGAAATGGCGGTATTTGTGGAAGAGTGTGAAGATGCTTTCGAAGAAGAGGATGAAGAAGATGGTGGAGATGGTGAAGGTTTTCCTCCATTCCCATTACCTCCTTTTCCATTATCTTATTTTCCATTACCTCCTCCTGAGGACGCTTTCCCATTAGGAGGCTTGGAACTTTCCCCTTGGAATCTGCTATTCCTCTCTTCGTAGAGGACCTTAACCATCTTTGTCATATCAAAAAAAGCCTTTCTAAAGGTCTTCTCATATTCTATCATGATAGATTCTCCTTCATGAGACATGGTCTCTAAAGACTCAACTACAACTTGAGATTGTACTGGTATTGGAATCTCAACTGAAACTTATGCAACTTGTGGTTGAACTGGTGTAGAAGTCTTTGGCAACCTTTCTCTTCTTCCACTTAACCAAAATTCAGGGCTTTTAACCGGCTTTTCTTCACCTCTTTTGAGCTTTAACTTTGTAAGCATGACATAAAATTAGAAACAATTAAATCCTTCTCTCACAACAAAATATGGTAAGCAAAACCAGTGCTTTGATACCAACTTGATCTGAATTAGATTAGATTAGTAATTTTGTGCTAATTATCCATTCAGAATTAAACCCAAGATGCTTATCATTTGCTTTTCAAGTTCCTAAGTATTCAAAACGTTTTCTTTAATAATAGATTCCCATGAGAGTTACTTCTGTAAACGTTATAAACAATTTAACATAATAAAATATGTTGAAAAACATATATATAACAATAATGAACATCAAAATACAACACACAACAAGCATATGATAAAGGAGTTCACCCCTCTTGGGCTACGTCTCCTTGGTTGAGCTTCCAATGTCTTAAGCCTCTCTATTATGCTCAAATTACATCAAAATTCTGTTTACAATCCTCAAGTTCCTCTGAAACCTATCTCAATGAATTTAGAATGCCCAAAACTACTAGAATTTACTATTTTTGCATCAAATTTGGATAAGAAGTGAAGGGGTTATGACTTCTCCTATTTCTTCCTCTATTCGTTTCACAAAATGCTCTAAACTCGGCAAAAAAATACAAATTAGGCCCAAAATCCACTAACGAGGCAAAAATTTCTCTGCACCATGGGCCATATCCTGTTGGCCTTATCACAAATCACAATCGACAATGTCTAGTGGTGATCAACTGTGGGACTCTACCATCTTGTGTGATTGCAATATGTGATTATGTTTACCGTATCACAATCGGGGTCAATATCGCATTGCAACCCAACCCTTGTCGGGGCTGATTCTTGTTGCATTTGTGTTTCAAGTTCCTAAGTATTCAAAACGTTTTCTTTATTAATAGATTCCCATGAGAGTTACTTCTGTAAACGTTATAAACAATTTAACATAATAAAATATGTTGAAAAACATATATATAACAATAATGAACATCAAAATACAACACACAACAAGCATATGATAAAGGAGTTCACCCCTCTTGGGCTACGTCTCCTTGGTTGAGCTTCCAATGTCTTAAGCCTCTCTATTATGCTCAAATTACATCAAAATTCTGTTTACAATCCTCAAGTTCCTCTGAAACCTATCTCAATGAATTTAGAATGCCCAAAACTACTAGAATTTACTATTTTTGCATCAAATTTGGATAAGAAGTGAAGGGGTTATGACTTCTCCTATTTCTTCCTCTATTCGTTTCACAAAATGCTCTAAACTCGGCAAAAAAATACAAATTAGGCCCAAAATCCACTAACGAGGCAAAAATTTCTCTGCACCATGGGCCATATCCTGTTGGCCTTATCACAAATCACAATCGACAATGTCTAGTGGTGATCAACTGTGGGACTCTACCGTCTTGTGTGATTGCAATATGTGATTATGTTTACCGTATCACAATCGGGGTCAATATCGCATTGCAACCCAACCCTTGTCGGGGCTGATTCTTGTTGCATTTGTGTTTCAAGTTCCTAAGTATTCAAAACGTTTTCTTTATTAATAGATTCCCATGAGAGTTACTTCTGTAAACGTTATAAACAATTTAACATAATAAAATATGTTGAAAAACATATATATAACAATAATGAACATCAAAATACAACACACAACAAGCATATGATAAAGGAGTTCACCCCTCTTGGGCTACGTCTCCTTGGTTGAGCTTCCAATGTCTTAAGCCTCTCTATTATGCTCAAATTACATCAAAATTCTGTTTACAATCCTCAAGTTCCTCTGAAACCTATCTCAATGAATTTAGAATGCCCAAAACTACTAGAATTTACTATTTTTGCATCAAATTTGGATAAGAAGTGAAGGGGTTATGACTTCTCCTATTTCTTCCTCTATTCGTTTCACAAAATGCTCTAAACTCGGCAAAAAAATACAAATTAGGCCCAAAATCCACTAACGAGGCAAAAATTTCTCTGCACCATGGGCCATATCCTGTTGGCCTTATCACAAATCACAATCGACAATGTCTAGTGGTGATCAACTGTGGGACTCTACCGTCTTGTGTGATTGCAATATGTGATTATGTTTACCGTATCACAATCGGGGTCAATATCGCATTGCAACCCAACCCTTGTCGGGGCTGATTCTTGTTGCATTTGTGTTTCAAGTTCCTAAGTATTCAAAACGTTTTCTTTATTAATAGATTCCCATGAGAGTTACTTCTGTAAACGTTATAAACAATTTAACATAATAAAATATGTTGAAAAACATATATATAACAATAATGAACATCAAAATACAACACACAACAAGCATATGATAAAGGAGTTCACCCCTCTTGGGCTACGTCTCCTTGGTTGAGCTTCCAATGTCTTAAGCCTCTCTATTATGCTCAAATTACATCAAAATTCTGTTTACAATCCTCAAGTTCCTCTGAAACCTATCTCAATGAATTTAGAATGCCCAAAACTACTAGAATTTACTATTTTTGCATCAAATTTTGATAAGAAGTGAAGGGGTTATGACTTCTCCTATTTCTTCCTCTATTCGTTTCACAAAATGCTCTAAACTCGGCAAAAAAATACAAATTAGGCCCAAAATCCACTAACGAGGCAAAAATTTCTCTGCACCATGGGCCATATCCTGTTGGCCTTATCACAAATCACAATCGACAATGTCTAGTGGTGATCAACTGTGGGACTCTACCATCTTGTGTGATTGCAATATGTGATTATGTTTACCGTATCACAATCGGGGTCAATATCGCATTGCAACCCAACCCTTGTCGGGGCTGATTCTTGTTGCATTTGTGTTTCAAGTTCCTAAGTATTCAAAACGTTTTCTTTATTAATAGATTCCCATGAGAGTTACTTCTGTAAACGTTATAAACAATTTAACATAATAAAATATGTTGAAAAACATATATATAACAATAATGAACATCAAAATACAACACACAACAAGCATATGATAAAGGAGTTCACCCCTCTTGGGCTACGTCTCCTTGGTTGAGCTTCCAATGTCTTAAGCCTCTCTATTATGCTCAAATTACATCAAAATTCTGTTTACAATCCTCAAGTTCCTCTGAAACCTATCTCAATGAATTTAGAATGCCCAAAACTACTAGAATTTACTATTTTTGCATCAAATTTGGATAAGAAGTGAAGGGGTTATGACTTCTCCTATTTCTTCCTCTATTCGTTTCACAAAATGCTCTAAACTCGGCAAAAAAATACAAATTAGGCCCAAAATCCACTAACGAGGCAAAAATTTCTCTGCACCATGGGCCATATCCTGTTGGCCTTATCACAAATCACAATCGACAATGTCTAGTGGTGATCAACTGTGGGACTCTACCATCTTGTGTGATTGCAATATGTGATTATGTTTACCGTATCACAATCGGGGTCAATATCGCATTGCAACCCAACCCTTGTCGGGGCTGATTCTTGTTGCATTTGTGTTTCAAGTTCCTAAGTATTCAAAACGTTTTCTTTATTAATAGATTCCCATGAGAGTTACTTCTGTAAACGTTATAAACAATTTAACATAATAAAATATGTTGAAAAACATATATATAACAATAATGAACATCAAAATACAACACACAACAAGCATATGATAAAGGAGTTCACCCCTCTTGGGCTACGTCTCCTTGGTTGAGCTTCCAATGTCTTAAGCCTCTCTATTATGCTCAAATTACATCAAAATTCTGTTTACAATCCTCAAGTTCCTCTGAAACCTATCTCAATGAATTTAGAATGCCCAAAACTACTAGAATTTACTATTTTTGCATCAAATTTGGATAAGAAGTGAAGGGGTTATGACTTCTCCTATTTCTTCCTCTATTCGTTTCACAAAATGCTCTAAACTCGGCAAAAAAATACAAATTAGGCCCAAAATCCACTAACGAGGCAAAAATTTCTCTGCACCATGGGCCATATCCTGTTGGCCTTATCACAAATCACAATCGACAATGTCTAGTGGTGATCAACTGTGGGAGTCTACCATCTTGTGTGATTGCAATATGTGATTATGTTTACCGTATCACAATCGGGGTCAATATCGCATTGCAACCCAACCCTTGTCGGGGCTGATTCTTGTTGCATTTGTGATTATGATATGTAATCGCATCGCATTGCTACTCCCAACCTTGTCAGTGTCAGGGTTGATATGTGTTCGGTGATCCTTTCCTGCATTTGCGATATACAATATTGGAAATCGAAGTTAGCTCTGACCAGGGGATGACTCTTAACCCAAACCACTTACCTTGTGATATGTGATTTGTGAGGGCCAATGGCGGGCTGCCACTTGGCAACTCCTTATTCCGTAAAGACCTTGCCACATCATCCTAATCCTACCATGTAGGCAAGTCAAATTTTAACTTTTACTTTCTCTAACTTCTTCATACGAACTCGAATTTGAGTGTTGTTCACACTGTTGGATTCAAAATGATGATCTCTTCAATCTCAAGTTGTGTTTGAAAAGATTCTTATACTTTGATTTTTGAGCATAATTCTAAGCACCTGATCATTCACCTTCTCATCTGAGTAGCTTCCCCCACGGGCACATCTTGGGCTCTTGTGCATCCCCATCATGGATCTGAACATGAGATTGTAGTGGGGATATTCTCAAAGAAGAGTGAGCATAAAATTGTCCTAAAAGAACATCTATCATTTTCCCTCCATCTTCATAATGTCAAATTTCATTTCAATGATGACATCATCATTTGTGCCCACCCATAGTAGGTCCCTCCCAACACACTCTCCACTAGCATCATCTACCCTCTAGTGATATGGTGGAAGGCATGGCTACCACAGATTTGTAACACTGTTGCAGCTATATCTCATGTCACATGCCTCTCCAAGTCATTGATTTGTATGGCCATGTCATTTGCATGACTCCCTGGTACACAGTGGTGATAAAAAAACTCATCAATATGCTTCCCATGAGGCAGAACTAGATTTATCTCCCCTACCACCCCCAAGCATGGAATTCCTATCAAAAAATATATGTCTTGGATTGTGAGCTCGATCCTATGCCCTTGTACTACAAAGACTTCTTGATCTGGGTACCAGTAACTGACTATGCTTGACAACAAGGGCTCACCAACCCTCATCAAGGGGTTCTCTAAGAACTTCAACATGCCATATCGTGCCAACGTCCCTCTCACTGCTTGATTCCCCTGAATCTCGAAATGGAGGGACTCAAAATCTTGTCCTCGCCATAATATATTTAACTATGCAATACCTGCAAAATTCCATTATGTTTTTTTAGTCAAGAGCCAAAGATATTTATGACTATAACTTAGCTTCAACATTCAGTAGACCACCAACCCTGCCCATCTTCTACACCCAAAACATAGCGTTTCCCCTCAAAACTACATTGGACACACTTGTGGGCCCAATTTTTGCACTCCAGAGCATGGATTAGGCCCCCAAAAGTGCATTCCAACCATGAGGATGAGCAGGGGTCCCCCACGAAGAATTGAAGCCCTAATCTCAAAATCTAATCCACCAAAACTAATGAGTATGGTTAGTCCACCTACCTCCAACTTGCGGATCCTAATTTTGATGGTCAGTTTATCAACTACGAGCTCCCCAAGATTTAGGGCCTTCTACTCCACTCCAAATTCTCCACAGCTCATTATGCAAATGAATTGGATTTGGAGGTAAAATTCCATTTTTTAGAAAAACCATAGTTTTTTCTATCACCCGTTGCAACCAAACCGTAGCTCCATTTGATGAGTCGTTAGCATCGTTGGAAATATCTCACTGATTACTATAATTGGTTTATATTTTTTCTTGGTAATTTGAAACCTCACTCGGAAGCCATTTTTTCCATGAGGTCTCACTTTATTGCCTCTTAAAATCAAATCTCTTCATTTGAGCCACTCGTACTCTGGTACCACTTTACCTTTTCACTGGTTGGCTCACGTGCCGATTTGTGTCATGAGTAACCACCATTTAATCATGTTTTCATGGTCCCCCCTGAGCCTCCCCCATGTGAAAGCATCATCGAGTCTCCCTTGTTCAAAGCATCATAGATGAGTCACCCTTGTATTTATGGAGTTCTTTGCATGCCCCCCTGTGTCCTGTTATAGTATTCCATACATCGTCACTTCCCATCCCTCCCATTTGGCCTCCAATTGTACTGCTTCATCTTTTTCAAACCCCCATTTGAGTCATTAACCATCCCCTCATAAATCGAATCAGTCGCTGCCAAGTCAACCATCCTTATTATTATTCTCTTGCAAGGGAAGTTGTCTTTCTGCCAACCATCTTCTTTCATTCCATCACCATCCATGGTGTCAGTCCATTAGTCACTCTAGTATGTTCCCTCGTGCCTTTATTAAGGATTCCTCATTACCTTAACTCTGGCAGACTCTCTCTTGTTGACCTAACACATTTACTTCAAACGAGTAGTCTAGAGGGTGGTGTACCTTGGTTCCAATTTCCATCTTTGTTTGGTTTCTCAGATCAAGCAAAGGGATTCATTATTTCTCCTTTACTTGGTTATTTCTCACATGCTCAACTTCAACTCCTTATCATATGATTAATATTCATACACTTGACAGTTCGGTGCTCCAGACGATTGTCCCAGTGATTCCCAGGTGTGTGTGAGATGTTTCAGACCTCATCAGGGGATGGCCCTTTAGGTAGCCCCCCACATGCCAAGATGAACACAGATGTTGATCCAACCTCAAATGTAGTTTTGTAGATGTTATGGGTTTGGGTTTCGCCGCTTGTAGCGCCCATAACATTCATGTCTCATTGAGATGATCCATTCAAATCTTTAGAGCCCTTTACTATTTAGTAAGGCTTCCTTGTTTGTGATCCCCCCTCTCCATATTAGCTTGAGGGGAATTATGTCTCATGTACTCAGATGTTATTGTAGTTAGTCCTCACCTATGTTTTTCTAGGCACATTATGTATATGGGATCCATTGTATTATATTCTGGCCCATTGATGTCAATGTATCATGTATCATGTATCATGTACTTTGCAACTCAGTCCCACATTGTTGGGCTCATCATTATGCTTTGTACGTAGTTATCTTAGCGGGTATGGGTATGCCTCCCTTGCCTCATTTGAGATCATGTACCACCACATAAAAGGATACTTCTATCAGTTTAGTAGGTCTCGCCCACTCCATTTTTTGTCCATCCTTGTATTGCTTCAGTTCTCTCTCTCTCTCTCTCTCTCTCTCTCTCTCTCTCTATGACTACCCTTGTGATGTCTTGTGGAAGTGTGATCTACAAGGTATTTTTGTCATATGATTTTCTCCTAACACTCATACATGTGATAGCAATCTATTCTCACCAAAAATGATCACCTAGCCATTTCTAACTAGGTGGATCAAAATACACCATGTGGGTTTAATTTTACCACAGTAAAATCACATTCAATGTGGAAAATAATTTAGTAATCCACTTTTAATAATTTATTTTCTTATTTAATTAAAAAAACCCCATGAGAATAATTAGATAAATCATTATTTATTTAATTTTCTCTAGGAATAATTATTAAATCATTATTTAAATAATTATTCCTTGTCACATTTGACCAAATTCCTTAGGAGTATTTAAATAAATCACTTTTTATTTAATTTTCCTTATTTCTATTATTAGAATAATTATTAAATCACTATCTAATAACTAATTTGATTTCACACCATTCTTAATTCTCACGAAATAATTAATAAATCAGATATCAATTTTGGGATTCAACTGCGTTAAGTAAGTCATTCACGTATGACAATTTCCATGAGAGGTAGTCGTAAGTGACTAATTTCTCATGATTTGAATAGTTCACTTAGCACTCATTGCATCTGGTGATGCTCAAAAGGGTGAAGAAGTGAGAATGAAACTCGTGAAATAAATCACTTAGTGTCAATCATCACTTCCGGGGCTTGCACCCAGTAACCAGGACTTCCTGGGAGGTCACCCATCTGGGATCACCACTCGCTCAAGTGCACTTAACTGTGGAGTTTCCCCACAATGAAGCCCACTTAGCTTCCTACCCCATTTGCAAAACCTTAGCAAGTATTATGCCTCATGAAGCATGGAAGTACAAATTCCTTCACTCTTTTTGAATTTAAGTATAGGGGATTTACGCAGTGCATTATATTAGATATCATTTTTGGGATTCAACTGCGTTAAGTAAGTCATTCACATATGACCATTTCCATTAGAGGTAGTCGTAAGTGACCAATTTCTCATGATTTGAATAGTTCACTTAGAACTCATTGCACCGGGTAATGCTCGCAGGGGTGAAGAAGTTGGATTGAAACTGGTGAAATAAATCACTTAGTGTCAATCATCACTTCCAGGGCTTGCACCCGGTAACTAGGACTTCCTGGGAGGTCACCTGTCCAGGACCATCTCTGGCTCAAGCGTGCTTGACTATGGAGTTTTCCTCACAATCAAGCCCACTTAGCTTGCTACCCCATTTGCAAAACGTTAGCAAGCATTGTGCCTCATGAACCATTGAAGTGGAGATCCCTTCACTCTTTTTGAAGTTAAGTATAAGGGGTTTACGCAATGCATTATATTAGATATCATTTTCGAGATTCAGCTGCGTTAAGTAAGTCATTCACGTATGACCATTTCCATGAGAGGTAGTCATAACTGACTAATTTCTCATGATTTGAATAGCTTTCAGTGAACTATTCAAATCATGAGAAATTAGTCACTTACGACTACCTCTCATGGAAATGGTTATATGTGAATGACTTACTTAACGTAGTTGAATCCCAAAAATGATATCTAATATAATGCACTACGTAAACCCCCTATACTTAAACTCAAAAAGAGTGAAGGGATCTCTACTTCAATGGTTCATGAGGCACAATACTTGCTAAGGTTTTGCAAATGGGGTAGCAAGTTAATTGGGCTCGATTGTGGGGAAAACTCCACAGTTAAGCACGCTTGAGCCAGAGGCGATCCTAGATGGGTGACCTCCCGGGAAGTCCTGGTTACTGGGTGAAAGCCCTAGAAGTGATGATTGACACTAAGTGATTTATTTCACCAGTTTCAGTCCCACTTCTTCACCCCTGTGAGCATCACCCAATGCAATGAGTTCTAAGTGAACTATTCAAATCATTATAAATCAGTCACTTACAACTACCTCTAATGGGAATGCTCGTACGTGAATGACTTAACATAGTTGAATCCCAAAAATGATATCTAATATAATGCACTGCATAAACCCCCTATACTTAAATTCAAAAAGAGTGAAGGGATATCTACTTCAATGGTTCATGAGGTACAATACTTGATAAGGTTTTTCAAATGGGGTAGCAAGTTCAGTGGGCTTGATTGTGGGGAAAAATCCACAGCTAAGCGCACTTGAGCCAGAGGCGATCTCGGATGGGTGACCTCTCGGGAAGTCCTGGTTACCGGGTGCAAGCCCTGAAAGGATGATTGATGCTAAGTGATTTATTTCACTAGTTTCAATCCCACTTCTTCACCCCTGTGAGCATCACCCGATGCAATGAGTGCTAAGTGAACTATTCAAATCATGAGAAATTAGTCACTTACAACTACCTCTCATGGAAATGGTCATATGTGAATGACTTACTTAATGCGGTTGAATCCCAAAAATATATCTAATATAATGCACTGCGTAAACCCCCTATACTTAAATTCAAAAAGAGTGAAGTGATCTATACTTCAATGGTTCATGAGGCACAATACTTGCTAAGGTTTTGTAAATGGGGTAGCAAGCTAAGTGGGCTTGATTGTGGGGAAAACTCCACAGTTAAGTGCGCTTGAGCCAGAGGCGATCTTAGATGGGTGACCTCCTGGGAAGTTCTGGTTGCTACGTGCAAGCCCCAAAAGTGATGATTGACGCTAAGTGATTTATTTCACCAGTTTCAATCCCACTTCTTCACCCTTGTGAGCATCACCTGATGCAATGAGTGCTAAGTGAACTATTCAAATCAAGAGAAATTAGTCACTTACAACTACGTCTCATGGAAATGGTCATACGTGAATGACTTACTTAATGCGGTTGAATCCAAAAAATGATATCTAATATAATGCACTGTGTAAGCCCCCTATACTTAAATTCAAAAAGAGTAGAGGGATCTCTACTTCAATGGTTTATGAGGCACAATACTTGCTAAGGTTTTTCAAATGGGGTAGCAAGCTAAGTGGGTTTGATTGTGGGGAAAGCTCCACAGTTAAGCGCGCTTGAGCCAGAGGCAATCCCAGATGGGTGACTTCCTGGGAAGTCCTAGTTATCGATTGCAAGCCCCGTAAGTGATGATTGATGCTAATTGATTGATTTCACCAATTTCAATCCCACTTCTTCACCCCTGTGACCATCACCCGATGCAATGAGTGGTAAGTGAACTATTCAGATCATGAGAAATTAGTCACTTAGGACTACCTCTCATGGAAATGGTCATACATGAATGACTTACTTAACGCAGTTGAATCCGAAAAATGATATCTAATATAATGCACTACGTAAACCCCCAATACTTAAACTAATAAATCATTTTATATGTTAATTATTTAAAATGAAGATATTTAACCATTTTAACTATATTTTTTCTTTCCAATAAATATAATAAAGTATTCGATATGATTATATCTAAATTTGGTTAATATTATTTTATTATTATCCATTTTCGAGATTAATTCCATACTTTGTTATAAATATGATGGGTTTTCATTCATTTTTTACCATGATCATAATCATCGTCAACATTATCACCTTTCTTAATTGAGCTCCCATTTGAGTTCTCCACATTTTTTCTAGGTTTTTCACATAATGAGAGAGCAAATCATTTTTTGAAGCATCAAGGACATCAAAGGACCCATCCCATGAATAGGGACTTGCAAATCCATCTGTAGATCTCCTTCACTAGGTGCTATTAATAAAATATTTATTCATTCAAAGTCTTTCCAGTTGGGTTATTGCATTGAATATTTTAAGTTGTTTCTCTCTATTCTAGATCTTCTATACTTTTGTTGTAGGTTTTCCACTTTTATTGAAGATATGAATCACTAGCAGCCATCAACTTGTTGTTAGGGTCACTTGTAACCTAGTGACTTAGGTGAAGTGTTTTTGGTACATCTTCCAAGAAATTTCACACTAACATATTTTAATGGCCATAATTTAGGTTTGATTTTATGGGATGTATAGGCACCAAGTAGTTTATTGGACTGCATTAAGACCTCAGAGTGAAGTGTAGGAGAAAAGACATGTTCAAAAAATTGATATCAACTAAGGAAGCAATATCATACTTCCTAAATAGATCATCGATGGTATGGAGATGAGAACCAAATGGAGGGAGAGATATGCTACGCTTTGAGGCACAACCCATGGCAGTGAAACAATAACTATAGACAATTTTAATGGGAGGTTGATAGTAATATGGGGATAGGATAGTAGATGACACAGGGGCTATGATGGAAGACTCAATGAACTTACATATGGAATGAAATGTAGAAGAAAAATAGCTAGGGTTATATAGAAATGTTTGGTGGAAGTTTTAAATGACTAGACCAATATGCCATAAATTTACTACCAATCAATTCACTACAAACCAATAACCCCCCACAATTATGGGTAAAATCACTCCACTTTCCCAAAAAACTTGAATGACTAGTGGATAAGATTAAAAATAAATTAAAGATCATAAGGAAGTATGATCAAATTTGATTACTAACTATTACAAAATGAAAATACTTAATGACCGAAAATAAAGGAAATTATGACTAATGAAATGATAGGTTAGACACAATGATACCTCCCCAACCACAATGAATTTGTTGGGTCAAAAACAAAAGTATTTATTGACGCAATTGATGAAACAAAATAGACTCTGACTAGAAATGACATAACTACCCTAATGAGAAAACCTAACTAATACTCCATTTTTAGAGAGCATTCCAAAAGTTAATTTTATTAGCTAAAGTTGGGCTCCATGCTTGCCCCATTCACCCAACTGGGAAAAAGGATATCATCCAACTGAGCAAGATTGGAAACTCTTGAATCTCTAATATCTGCAACATAAAACAGACCAAGTCAATGTGTTTGTAATTTACAAGGATGCTTTAGATATTTGTTGTCATAAAGTAATACACGTTCTCCAACTGAAAATGACTTCTTCTTGATGTACCTATCAAGCCAAGCCTTATGTCTTTCTTTTTCAATAGTTTAATGGAAACATGCAAGCAATCGGTGTTCATCAAGTTTCCTAACTCTTGGAATTTCTTTAGGATGGAATCATCATCAAAAATCTTGGTAGCATGAAAGATGAATATATTATAAAATATAAATTATGTTCGAACCACGACTTCTCTATCATAAACTAGTTGAAATGACATATAATTATGCAACCACTTGATTGTAGTTCGATAAGCCCATAAAGTTGTTGAAATCCTTTCATCCTAGTCATCCTTATTCGCATAACCAATTTTGCTAAGACACTTCTCCAGGATTTTATTAAGGGCTTCAATAGTTCCATTCACTTGTAAATGATAAGGATTTATTTTGTGATGCTATATCATAAAATTTTGTACCAATGAATGAACCACCTCATTAATGAAATGAGTACCTTCATCACTAGTGAGGCTTCTGGGACAACCAAACCTGGTGATTATATTTTCAAAATAAATCTTGCAGTTGTATCAATAGTGAAATATTTAACATCAGTCGCTTCCATCTAATGAGTGAGATAATCTATTGTGGTGATGATATACTTAGAATGTGAGTGTCATGTAGGTCCATTGATTGGTTCGACAAAGTAAATTGACCACTTTTCAAATGCTTCAAGTTCCCTAACTAAATGTATGGGTAGTCCATCCCTTCGAGATAGTCGACCAGCTCATTGGTAAATATCACACTATTTTGCATATTCCTTTGCATTCTTAAATAAGGTTGGCCACGAGAGGCTAGCTTGTTATACTTTTGCAATAGTTTCTTTTCCTCCAACATGGCCTCCCACAACTCCCACATGTCATTCCCATAGAATATCATCCCTTTAATTATCCAATACACACCTCTACAAAATATGATCGAGCCCCATTTTATATAACTATCCCACAATTAATTAATAATAGGAAACAAGAACAACTAAATGTCACTTTTGAGTGGGTGTATAATCATTGAGGAATTTAATATTGAGAGAAACAATGCAATATCCTCCAAGTAATCTAGGATTGCTTCAAGTTTAAATACATGTGGAATGAGCAACTAATTGTTAACTCAGCCTCCTAATTCTCTTGATTCCAATCAAGAAAAATGATTTGGACCCACATTCGAGTGACCTAGCTTGACAATGAATTCAAATATAAATTCTTGAAATAGTAAAACCCATCGGTATATTCTCCCTTCTAACATACGTTTATTAACTAATTACTCTAGAGTCAAATCAGTCAAAAAGTTAAATGCACCTCCAACTAGATAGTGTTTGAACTTATGGAGTGAATACACCATAGAAAGATCTTCCGTTTCCGTAGTGGTGTAATTCTTCTCTGTAGTAGAAATTTTTCTGCTGGTGAAATAAATTGGATGATCCAAGTTATCTTCTCCTGGTTGCATCAAAATACCTCCCAACATGATCTCTAAAGCATCTATGTGAACATGGAATTATTTATTGCAATCGGGGTAAACCAACATGGGTGCACTTGAAATTTTCTCCTTTAGGGTGTCAAATGCATAATCACATTCAACAAATCAAACAAACTCTTCAAATTTATTTAAGATTTCTCCAATGGTGCAGTAATTAAAGCATAATTCTAGATGAACTTGCAATAGTATCCTATATGTCCCAACATTGAATGCAAGAGCTTGATAATAGTTGATGATGGCATATTTCGTATTACCATAACTTTGGAAAGAGCCACACATACCGCTTCTTTACAGACTTTGTGGCCCAACAATGTTCCAAAAAGGAAAAAAAAGTGCATTTTCTCAAATTCAAGGAAATTTGGAGCTGCCTAATGTAGAAATTCCCACTGTAGATCAATAGATTATGCAATATACTAAAGCAAAATACAAGATCTAGTTGTACAACAAACTTTGCGGTAGCTTAATCAAATATGAGCAAGATCAAATAGAACACATATAACTGAGAATGAGAAATAAATCACAAATGAACACGAAAGAATAACCCGGGGAAAGCCTCAGTCTGAAACCCCAATCTTTGTACTATCATACAAGTGGAAATATGTTCAAGTTGCAAAAAGAATCAACCCTCAAGCTATCCTACTCTCTCTGCAATCAAACAATATAGCTCACAGACTGAGTAGACATTAGATATGCCTTCCCTCAGCCCTCCAAGCCTCCTATTTCCTTGCACAGTTTCTCTTGGGGTCCAATGATGCCACCTATGTGATTGGCCTCATCACACACTGACTAAACTAAAGAAGTAATTGTGCAATCTCCAAGGAATGAATTCCTTCTACATGGAAGAGATATTGGAAATGGAATATTCTTGCAACTAATAGTACATTGTCCCTCCATCTGATCTCAATTGCGTCTCTATCTGAATTGACATGCATGAGTTATTTATGAGAGAATATTCAGTTATGTGAAGTGCAATAGTTACATGCATGGATGCATTAACTAACTGAACTCACAATTAATTCAGCAAATTGTTTGAATTAATCTAATTGGAATTGACTCAGTTAACTAATCCAACTAATTACAACTCAATATTACAACTCATCCTTATCTCTTTAACTGATGGATAAATTCCTCAATCAATGGAGAAATTGTTGCATGTCCCCACATAGACTTCATGTTTGATTTTCTACCACTAATTAACTCAATGTGAATTAATTACAAATAGTTGCTAAGACAAAATTCAATTTTTACTTCTCTATTTTAGTTAAGGGAAAAACTAAAATAGGAAGGTATCCTGAAATTCTATTTATAGCAGTGCTAAATTTAGCACTTCTATATTTAGCATATCCTGTTGCTATTTTCAACACTCCCTCTCAACAAGAAAGGGATTATCGGTAACCCCAATCCTGTCTCTGTGGAACTCGAACTTGCCCTTTGACAATGCCTTATTCAAAATATCTACATCCTATTCCTCAGTCAAAACATACAACAACAACATGATCCTCTTGACCACACAGTCTTGAACATGGTTATACCGGATATCAATGTGCTTGAACCTGTCATGAAAAACTGGATTCTCAAAGAGTTTGATACAACTCTGATTATCATAGTAGATCATAGTTGGATCCATCATCTAACCAAACAATCCCACTAGAATATTCCGCATCCAAATGGCCTCACATGCATCCTATCTAATAGCCATGTATTCAACCTCTGATGAGCTAAGTGCAACTGACCTCTGTTTCCTGCTGTACTAGGAAACTGCAGCCAAACCAAGGTTGAATATTCCTCCAAAAGTTCTCTTCTAGTCTGATGGAATCCCTACCCAATCCACATCTGTGAAGCCCTGAAGCCTCACTGCCTTTGTCCATTTGTACCACAATCCAAACTGAGATGTGCCTCTGAGGTATCTCAGCACATGCTTCACTGCCTTCCAAAACATCTTGGTTGGCTGAACCATAGCTTGACTCAGCTGGTTCACTGCAAAGCATAAGTTGGGTCGTGTGTTCACCAGATACATAAGTGAACCCACCAGCTACCGACAAACAATAGCAGCTACTACCTCACCTGAAGTAATCCTCCTTCCTCCAGTTTCCAGCTAGAGGAGTCTATATGGGCTTGCACTTCTCCATGTGAAATCACCTGAGTATATCATTGGCATACTTGCCTTGAGACAAAAATACTTCACCATATTTCTGCGACACCTCCATGCCTAAAAAGTAGTGCATAATATCATGTCTTTGATTTTGAACTCTCTTGCAAGGTCCTCCTCACAAACTGTACCAGTTGATCATCACTTATCAAAATCAGATCATCGACATAAAGAATAATGATCAATGGTTTACCTTCTACCATGATGTGGTAAAAGTTTGCATTTGCTTCACTCTTGGTGAATCCCAACCCCAATGAAATAGCTGTCGATCCTGGTGTACCAAGCACGGGGTGCTTGCTTCAGCCCACACAAAGCCCTCTTGAGTCTGCACACATGTGACTCATGATCGAAGGTCTTGAAACCCTTTGGTTTCTCAATGTACACCTTCTCCTCAATCTTCACATTGAGGAATGTTGTCTTCATGTCCATCTGATGGATCTTTAGAACCATCTGAGCTGATAGTGCCAACATTGATCTGATAGATGAGTAACTTTCTACAAGAGAAAAGGTCTCAACATAGTCAATCCCCTCGACCTGTGAGAAACCTTGGGAAAAAAGAATTTCCTTCCATTTCCTAACACTACCATCAACTACCTACTTTACTTTGTAAAGCCATCTCGAACTCACCACTAACTTGCCCTAAGGTCTTTGGACAACATCCCACACACTGTTGCAAATGATAGAGTCATACTCCTATACCATTCCATCAACCCAGACTAGTTGCTGCACTACCTCCTTGAATGAAGAAGGTTCAGTATCTACACACTCCCCACCCAGTGCCATGTACCCAGTGTACCAATCAGGTGACCTCCTCTATCTGCGTTGAGAAGATGGTTGTTCCACATTCTCCCACACATCCAACATCAACCTATCAGCTTCCCTTGAGAATTTCTTCCCATCCCTGGAAGTCTCAGTATGAGTGGATGTCTCCACTCTCAGATCCTCTACATGCGCTGCTCCACATCAATCTGAGGCACCTCCACCTTAGGAATTGGAAGTTCCTCCTTTGCATGCAACTTGAGCTCCCTCTCAAGTGATACTCACATGACCTTCTACTCGTCAAACTTTAGATCCCTGGGTACCACTGTCCTCTGAATGGAAGGCAGGTACACTTAATAGTTTTGGGGTGTATTTGTGTACCCCACAAGTATTCGCAGCTCAGCTATTGGATCTAGCTTCTTCCAGGAATATTTTGTCACATCACAGTAAATTGATGATCTAAAGATTCAGAAGTGACTCACATCTGGTTGCTCCACAAAAAATGATTCCATAGGTGCCTTCGTTCCCAGTATACGGTGTGAGGTTCTGTTTTGCAAGTATACTATTGTACTACATGCCTCAACCCACAAATGCAGTGGTAGGCTTTGGTCATGCAACAACGCTCGAGATGCTCCCACAATCGATCTGTTCTTCCTTTCAACCACCCATTCTGCTATGGGTTATGGGGTGCCGTCAATTCCTGTTTAATTCCTTCTACAATGCAGAAGTCTTTAAACTGTTGGCAGACATACTCTCCACCATTGTTGCTACGCAAGGATTTTATTTTCTTTCCATATTCTTTATTTGCTAAGGCTTTAAACTCACAAAACCTAAAGAAGGTTTGATCCTTCTTTTGCATAAAGTAGATCCAACATCTATGAGAAAAATCATCATTAAAAATAACATAATACCTTTGTTTAGTGGTGGAGGCTGTGGAGAAGGGTCCACAAACATCTGAGTGAACTCACTCCAGGATTGCTCCAGCTCTACTGTCTCAATCCAGAAAGGAAGATTTCACATACTTACAGAAGGTACAACCTTTGCATGTATTCATCTACTCTAGTTTTCCCTTTGGAAGTCCAGTAGAAATCTATTGTATGATCTTTAGGGCTCCATGGTGCAAGTGGCCCATTCTTCTATGCCATAGCTCGCCAACATCTTGACTCTACACCATCTCAGCATTGGAACTCAATGTAGCACAGTCCTCTACCTCCAGGTTGTAGAGATTCTTTACTAGAATCCTGGTTCACTTGGTTTGTCCAATACCGATATGCCTCAGGAATACCTTTCCTTTACTAAAGACTAAATCATAGCCTTTATCTTCTAGCATAGCAACAGAAAAAAAATTCTTTTTCAGACCTGGTACATACTTTACATCAGTTATGGTGAGGGGAGCTCCATGCTTCCTCTGAAACACAACCATACCTTCACCTAAAACATGGTATTTTCCATCATTGCCCATCTTGATCCGCATCTGGAGATCCTTCTCCTCCAAGGTACAAAAAAATTCTTGTCACTTGACATGTGGAATGAAGCTAAACTGTCCAGGTACGACACACATCCCACCATGGATGAAACCATTCATGCGATAAGAGAGAAATCCAGCTCAAACTATAAGCCCAATGCCTCACCATCAGATCCCTTCGAGGATCCCTTCTTGGGTTTCTTCTATGGATAATTCATAGCATAAAGGCCCACTTAATGACAATGAAAGCATCACACTTTCAATTTGCCAAACTTCTTCCCACCATGGGAAGAACTGGATTTGGAATGGGATGCCTTCCCTTTCCCTTTCTTCACCTTACCTGCTAAGGCTAGATTTTTCTTATCATATTTCTTTGATGAAGACCCATCTCTAGTGCTTCTTCTTATCTCGTCCGCATTAGATCCGACCAAAGTCATTCTCAATCTGGTAGTTTTTCTTTTCCATTAACCGAGTCTTGGTAGCTATGCCAACTCTTAGGAAGACTAAGGAGTGCAAGACTCACCATGTCATCATGAACAGTTATGATCGCTACACTTCCAAGCTCATCCCTACAGGTGTCGAGATTGTTCATATATGTAGAGATCGTGTCGCCCTTTTCACACTTGATTTTCTGAAGCTTGTCTTTCAGTTCCATCTTCCTCTAATCATTGCTATTCTGATATAGATCTTTCAATGTTTTCCACATTGAAAATGATGTCTCCTTCCCAAGGAGGCTCGAGACTATGTGGTCTCAAAATCCCTGCAGGAGGATTCTCCTTGCTCTAGCCACACATTTCTTCCATTCCGCCAATTCTGTAGCATCGGTCAGCTTGGGGACTTCTTTATCAATGAAGTCCTTTAAACCATTATCCTCTAATTCAGGTTCCATGTGATCCTTCCAGGCTATATAATTCGAGCTACCATCAAGGGCATACTCGATTCTTAAACCATTGAATGCCATTGGTGAAATTGAGATGTGATAAGAACTCGATTTCTATATTCAGGAACTTCAAAGTTCAAACTTATCCCTTCTTGTATACTATTCTTCACTTTGATCACCTTTGCTCTGATACCATGTAGAAATTACCACTGTAGATCAACAGATTATGCAATATACTAAAGCAAAATAAAAGATCTACTTCTACAACAAACTTTGCGGAAACTTAATCGAATATGAGAAAGATCAAATATAACACATATAACTGAGAATGAGAAATCAATCACACATGAACACAGAAGAATAACCAAAGGAAAGCCTCAACCCAAAACCCCAATCTTTGTATTATTATACAAGTGGAAATATGTTCAAGTTATAAAAAGAATCATCTCTTAAGCTATCCTGCTCTCTCTACAATCAAACAATACAACTCTCAAATTGAGTAGACACTAGATATGCCCTCCCTCAGCCCTCCAAGCCTCCTATTTCCTTACATAGTTTTTCTTGGGGTCCAATGATGCCACTTGTGCGATTGGCCTCATCACACACTCACTAAACTGAAGAAGTAGCTGCGCAATCTCCAAGGAATGAATTCCTTCTGCATGCAAGAGATATTCACAATGAAATATTCCTGCAACTAATAGTACACTATCCCTCCATCTGATCTCAACTGGGTCTCTGTTTGAATTGACATGCATGATTTATTTATGAGAGAATATTCAGTTATCTGAAGTGCAGTAGTTACATGCATGCATGCATTAACTAACTGAACTCACAATTAATTCAACAAAATGTGTGAATTAATCTAACTAGACTTGACTCAGTTAGCTGAGCCAACTAATTACAACTCAATATAAAAACTCATCCTTATCTCTTTAATTGAAGGATAAATTCCTCAATCAATGGAGAAATTGTTGCATGTCCCCACATAGACTTCATGTTTGATTTTCTACAACTAATTAACTCAACGTGAATTAATTAATTATTTTACAAACAACCGCTAAGATCAAATTCGAATTTTTACTTCTCTATTTCTGTTCAGGGACTAACTAAAATACGAAAGTATCCTGAAATGCTATTTATAGCAGTGCTAAATTTAGCACTTCTATATTTAGCATTGCTTGTTGCTATTTTCAACACCTACAACGATCAAACATCACTTTGAGTAAACTAGAATTTTTCTTTATCAAACAATATACTATCCAACTATCCATGTGAACCGCAAGAAAATTATGAATATAGTCTCAAGAGGCAACAATCATGATCTTTAAGAATACAATGGGGGCATTATTCATACCGAAAGGCATGACATTATAGGCATAAGAGCCCCATTTGGTTGTGAAGGTAGTATTACTTTTATCTTATTCCTCAATTTGAACTTGATGATAACCCAAAAAACCGTAAGTGAAGTAATAAGTTTCATTTCCTTTGACATTATTCAATAACTCATGACTGAAAGTAATAGGGAACAGATCATGGATGAAATCCTTGTTAAGGATTCAATAATCAACACAGACCTTGATCACCTAAGAATCCTTCTTACCTTGGATTACAAATGGACAGATCCACTTTGTCTCATTAACTATAAATATAAGCCCACAACCAACATCTTGTTATTGTCATTCTTCACATTTTCTTTAACTCTTAGGTTTAACCTATAAGGTCCATGTTTGATTAGTTTTGCATATGGTTTCAAAGCTATCTTCACCTCCCCTTTAATTCCCTTGAGTTCTGAGACTAAATCAGGAAACAAATGTTCATACTTCTTTAGCAAATCAAAAACTTCTTTAGTGGTATGCTCATCCCAATAGTCACTTGTCCCAATAGTCACCAATAGAAGCAATTTTAGGATTTTCTTCAGTCCCAATGCTTAGCGTCTCCAACTTGAGTGGCTTCAAATGTGGCACATCTATTACAGGATCTTCCAATATCCCTCTCTCTTTCGGATTCTTTAAAATAAAATTGCCTCAACTCCTCAAGATATTCATCAGGTTCCTTATTTATTTTCCCACAGACTGCAACCTCATGGAAGCCCGAGTGATATTTATGTGAAGAATATTCATATCTCCTATATTTTTCCATAATGTTCCCAAGGGGGAATAAAACCATTTTAATAGATTTTAGAGCTTCAACTATCTTCACATCAATGTCATAAAATGAGAAATCACTGCAAAATTGAGAAGTCATTATATCCCAATCCACTATTTATCTTTTCAATTCCTTTTTCAAATACCAATCTCGTAGGATAATATCCAATGTATGAATTAACTAGTGCATCCGTATTCCAATTGGTAAGCGAATGTTTGTCTAGATGGAATGACAATTATGTGCATTCTTTTGGGGACCAGTATATCAATCATAAGTAAGAATTTTTTTCAAGGGGCTCTCTGGAGCTGAAAATGTATGTATCATAGAAAACTTGATAATACCCCAATCATGAAGATGGTCATGATGGTTGCCCCACCATATTGAAAGGGTGGCTTGTAATGCCACATTCATTAAATAAATATTTTGGCCCTCTTCTATTGTGGAATCGACTTCTTGAATAAAATTCAAAACAAATTTAGTACAATTAAAAATAGGATAATCTCATACCTCTGTATCGATCCATTGAATCCATCATATGGCCATGCAATGTCACAAATGTAGCTCATGATCTACCAAATTCCAATCATCCATCACAACATCCAAATCCACATCTACTCTTCGAACACTTCGCCAACTAATAGATCCAACTATCATTGGATTAATGTAATCCTCCCTCTTCCTAGTAGTGAGTTGATATAACTGGTCTAACAAATTAGTTTCATCAACATGATATATAGGTTTAATAAACCTCGAGTGTTTGTATGGATCCAATAGTTGTATAACCCAAACTCCATCCAATTCGAATGTCATGGTCTCCCTCTTGAGATCAATGACTGCATAGTTTTCAAATGCCCATCAATTCCCAATAAAGTTGGATATGGGTCTTTGTTGCCCATAATATCTTACTTCAATTTCTTCATTGGTATTAACACCTGGAATATCAACCTCAACATCTTCGAACCTACTAATAGGTAAAATGTAGTACTAGTTTTCCATTCATATCTGAATTGAGGAAAAGATTAGCTTGGGTTTCCATAGTGCCTCCCACGTTTATGTTGGTCAAATATTCACATATGAGCCTAGATATAACATGGATTTCTTTATCTGGTATCCAACAATATCTGCATCAACTTTGAATTCTCTTCCCATTCTCCTTTTATTTCTTTGGACCCTCCAACAATGCATTTAAGGAAGATTAGCAAAAATAGTCTCTTTCGAGAATGGTTAATCCTTCATGATTGCTTTTAGCTTCTTGTGAAACCAGCCAATTAATTACTCATCATTCATAATATGTAGAAATAAGTTGATCCATTCTAAAATTGTTTAAGATGTATCATGTGATTGTATGGGATTCCTATTCTGCACTTATTCATGCTGCACAACCTGGGGACCATTAGAAGAAACCAATTATCTGAATATTTCAACTGCATCTTGGTAATATCATTTCTATTTATTATGATCATAGGAATTTTTGGGTGATTTCAACTTTATAACAGTCGGTTTCTTAGGAGTTCCAATATCAGCCCCAATTATTTTCCCTTCTCTAGTCGCGATGTTAATATTAGGTTGCACAACTAGTTCTGGTTCTCAAGGTTCAATGTAATCATATTGGCTCCCTTTACCTAGTTGAACTCCTCCCAGTGAGCAATAAGTTATGGAAAATCCTCTGTAGCATGTGTGTTCATGCAATAGTGTTAAAACCAAGGTCTTCTCAATGTCAGACAATCCATCGCAACATGACCTTCTTGGTCATAATTATAACATCTAATTGGATCTCTCCCTCCTGTACTTCCTCCCCTTGAAGTCCACCATCCTGATCCTCAAGGAATTTTAATGACTTGTAAAGCTATGCAATCCAGGTGATCAGATAATGCATCTGAGGATCAACATTTTTTTGTGTAATGTATGGGTGATCCAAAAAATTCACAGAATATGTTATTCGAGACATTGGAATACTTTTTTAATATAGGACATAAATGAGGAAAATGACCAATACCTGAAAATTTCATAAAATTCATTCATATACATACCTTGGCGATTTGGAGATGCCTAATATTACATATGACCTCGAAAAGGAATTTCTAAAGAAATTTGTGCAACCACATGACTATGTGGTAATGGAAGACGATGTCCCATAGGAATGCTAGATGTTCCCAAACCCCTAAGCTACAAGAATTCCATAACATGATGTCATTCACCTTGGCATTTCATGCACCAAAATTGATGTCTCAAGGGTCACATAAGACCAACATTTTTCACTTTCTCAGTCAGTTTGAAAATTTGATTTTGAAGCTCCGTAATAGCATGATTAATAGAGGAAGTGTCCGGTTTGTAATCTTGAGGGAATCTCGTCATTTTTTCAATCTGCATCTCCTAACATAAATCATTATGTAATGTATCAATATTCTGATGCGATAGAAAAATCCATGTTATCTGTAACAAAGCCTTAATGAAGCACTACAATAAAAGCTCGTGATTAGAGTCCATTTTTTCTTCCTTCCTCATGTCTAGAGCCCATTTTTGGTGCTATTTGTATCCAATTATCAAATATGGTGCAAAACTTGATGCAAAGTTTGCACCAAGTTTTGCATCAAGTCTTACACCAAGTTTAGCACTAGGTATTGTAATAGGTTTTCCACCTGATTTTACACTAGGTTTTTCACCAGGTTTTATGCCAAGTTTTGTGTCATCCTTTGCACCATGTTTTGCATCAAGTTTGGCACCTAATGTTGTTTCACTAAATGTTTCATTCTCTATTCCATCCACTTTTTGCACCTATGCTTGCATAAACTTTTGCATCATCTCTTGCATCCTTTTTTGCATCATTTTTTAAATCATTTTTTGAATACATTTTTGCATAATTTTTTGCATCCCCTTTACACCAATTTTTGCATCAAGGTTTTTGTCTAGTTTTGCATCTACATTTTTTGCATCCACTTTTATGTCTTGTTTTGCATCCATATTTACATCCTCTTTTCATCTGTTATTGTATTCACTATTACTTCCAATTTTCTTGTGCCATAATTTGCACCTAGTTTGGCACCTCCCTTTGCACCCATTTTTGCTTCTAAATTTGCATCTGTGATTGAATCCTCATATACATTTATATTTTCATCTACTTTTACATCTATTTTTGCATCCCTTTTTTTATCCACTTTTGCATCAAGATTTTCATAAGGTTTTGTGTCTCATATTGCATCTACTTTTGCATCAAATTTTGTTGCATCAACTTTTGCATCCTATTTTTCATCCATTTTTGCACCCATGTTTACGTCCACTTTTGAATCCCTTTTTGCATATTCATTTACTTCTTTTTTTTCATATATCATTACATCCACTTTTGTTGTGACACAATTTGTGTCATGTTTTGTTCACTCTTGTACCCACGTTTGCTTCCAATTTTGCGTCCATCTTCGCATCCTCTTTTGCATCAAAAATTGCATCTATTTTTGCATCCACTCTTGTGTTGGGTTTTGCATCTCATTTTGTATCTTGTTTTCAATATACTTCCGTGGCATCCATATTTTGCATCCAATTTTGTTTCTCTTATTGCACCCTTGTTTTCATCCACATTTACATCCCTTATTGCATCTTTTCTTGCATCTTTTTTGGATCTGTTATTACATCCACTTTCTCATCCACTTTTGTTGTGCCACAATTTGTGCCGTATCTTGTGCCTATCATTGAAAACCACATTTTCTTCATTTTTCCATCCACATTTGCATCCTATTTTGTGTCCAAGTTTGCATCAAATATTGTTTATGTTTTTTTCATCCCATTTTGCACCTACTTTTACATCCACTTCTGATGCATCCAATTTTGCATCTAATTTTGTGTCCATTGTTGCACCCATGTTTGGTCGATGTTTACATCCCTTTTTGCATCCAAGTTTGCCTCCTTTTTGCATCCAAATTTGTGTCTCTTTTTGTGTTTGTTTTTGTATCCACATTTTTTTCACCACAATTCATGCTAAGTTTTATGCCTACTTTGCACCCATGTTTTCTTCCAATTTTTCTTCCATGTTTGCATCCTATTTTGTGTCCAAGTTTGCATGAACTATTGCATCTACTTTTTCATCAACTTTTGTGTTAATTTTTCTATCTTTTTTTGCATCTACTTATGTTGTGTCCACTCTTCATCCAATGTTATGTCTATTGTTGCCCCCATTTTTTTGTTCATTTTTGCATCCATTTTCCAACACTCGTCATATTTTTTGCATTGATGATATTTCTTAGGACATTAACAATTATGAATAATTGATGACAATTTAAATAATTATGATGATGATGATAATTAAGATGATGACGATGACATGAATTATGATTATTATGATAATGAAAATGATGATAAAGACGATGGGGGTTACAATGACAATGATGATGATGATGCTAATGACGTTGGTGAATCTTCGTAATTTTTAAATGTTGTCATGGTCATAATCACAATAATTATCTTTGGCATTGTCTTCCAAGTCATCATAATCTAATCATCGTTATCATTATTTTCATATTGGTCATCATCAACAGCTATAATGGCATGAATGATGATTATGGTGTTCATGACAAAGATGACAACAATGATGATATAAATTACATTAATTATGATGATGGGGATGGTGAAAATTATAATGACAATGATAATGGTAGTGATGATGATCATCGATCATGTCTCAAAATAAAGTTGTTATTTCTCTTGCATATATCATGTGTCCTAACAACCCTTTTCGAGAACTCATAACATTTTTTGAGTTGATGATATTTCCTATGACACCTATAATTATGAAAAATTGACAACAATGTCCATAATCATGATGATGATGATGATGACAGGGATGGTGATTATGACGATAATGCAAAGATGAAAATAATGATGACGACGATGGTGGTGATGATGGCGATGATAATGATGATAATGAAGATGATGACACTCCCTCTAAAATAGGGAGGTACTGATAATGAGACAAAAAAGTACTCTCAATTTGAAATATTCATACGAGAAGGGATTTGGATTTATAAGCATCAACAATGAATTACATTATCATAGCCAACATTGTCAAAATAGCAAGGTATTGACTAACAAGTTCCATCTCTCCATTAGATCATATCACAATGTTGGGAGGCATAAATTTGGACACCGCTACCTCTCTAGGAACTTACTCCACCAGGATATTCACCAGGTTGGTCCTCACATGATCATTTCCTAATCCATTGTCATAATATTTGACACTAAGAAAGGTCGATCCTCATGACTATTATTATCTTTGATTAATGTACTTGACTTATGGTCGTTAGTCCTAGTCAAAGTACAAATTCTCAAAGAATATTGTTCCCAGATTTTTATCCAATCCACCATTCTCCCTACTTGTGTCTTTACTATGCTTACGACTCTTAGTCCTTGCCATAGCACATGACACATGGATAATATGGTGTCCACCCTCACTCCCTCTCAACCAGGGAGGAGACATCGACAATAATAATCTTTTCTAAAGAATACCCATCATTTTCATAGAGAATAACATCATTAATTTATTTTCATCTCATGATGCCTTTATGATTAAGAATTCATAGATTTGTGGCAAAATGTTCCCCCTTTTTCCATTTGTGATGAAAGAAAATAAAAAATTGAAAGCCAAAATCATTAAAGATACCCTATAATGATTTATCTAACTCTAAACTCTAAAATTCAAGTCAAAATTCATGTAAATGTTATATCTATGAGTTGTGCCAAACTTATGAAAATCTTATTCCCCAAGTCCTATATATAAGAAAAATCAAAAGAAAGAAAAATAAGGCCCAATGAATGGTAACTCATGTATTCACTCCCTCTTTGGAAAAAATATGAATATATACACTCCTAGTCACACTTGATCACATGTTTGTGATGGTTAAATCATGAAGTCCTCTTTTCCCCTTTCTTTTTCAGTTCATCATTTAAGCACCTAAGTTAGGATCTAGGGAATGTTTGTTGCTTAAGGGTTTCATGTCTACTCTTGGTTTACTTATGTCACACTACAGTGAAATACTTAAGTTTGTGGAGTTATTAGAATAGTGTATTAATCTAGTCATTTCTTTTCCTCGAGACACTTGATAATATTGAAGTCACTCCCAATAATCCATAGAGATGGGGATCATAAATTACTTGTGCTGGAAATAGAATTGAGAAATAGAGGCTTTCCATTTGTGATATTGGAGTCATAGACATTGGATACATGGCAGTAGCCCTCAATGTCAATTAACTAAAATTTCTTGGTCATAATGTGAGAAGAGGTAAACATATTGGTAACCTTGATGTCCTAATCATTCCAAATAATGGTCATTCCACCCAAGTATCTCTAAGCATCAATCACTACTACTTGGCAATTCCTCCTCCATTTGCTAATTATATGATGTAGAACCTCACTAAATATTTTTGTTTCTTATATCAACATTATTGATGGGTGCTTTGCGTATCATTTTTCTTTTAGGAGTCTTTGTTTTCCTTTACTATTGAGGCCCCTCATGTTTAGTGAGACTATTTTCATGGAGAATTTACACAGAAGGGAAGTATAATGTGACTAAAAACAAACATGTTTCAATATTTAAGTGCTTGGAAAATGTCACTTCATGACTCCTATATTTCCTTAACCTAGGACCGAATGGTGAACTTGATAAACTTAAGGGAAATTGACCAATGGAAATCTCAAAAATAGGTGACTTTTGACTTTATCACATACAAGTTAATATACTAAAACAAATATCCATAACGATTTCATTAATCAATGAATCATTAAAAGAATATATATCCAAAACAATTTCATCAAGCAATGAATCATTACATTATAAAATACAATCTATAAACCTTTTGGGAACTTTTTTCTAAACCATGCTCAAAACCAACATATTCAATATTAATATTTAACAATAATATGCACAATAACACACTTTCATAAATTAAATAACATGTTATCAAGCCTAAGAAATGTCACCAACAGAAAACTAAAAAGCATGCAACTAATAGGAGTGACCACTCAAGGCCACCATAAGACAACTAATCTATTAGGACCAATATTAATGGGGACTAAGATCTACAAAGGACAAAGGAAAAACTATTTTAACTTTATTGTTTTATTAGGTACAAGTTGAACATCTCAAGATATAATGAAGAGAAGAATTAATTTTATTGCATTAAGAAAACCCAAACACATTCTATAACCTAGCAAGGAAGAGATGTATAATACCCATCTCAGCGACACAATACATGGAATTACGTTAATTTTTTATATATAATTTAAACTTCTACCATAAAATCACAAATTTAGCATGAGTGGAATTTTAAAAATCCATTTTTATACAAACAAAATATATATATATTATATATAAAAAAAAAAAAAACTACAACAAAAATAAATATATTTTTTAGAAAAATAAAAAATACTAAAGCTAAATATATATTAAAAAAAAAACGAAAACATGAGAAATATATATATTTTTAATTTAAAATAACTTTTAGAACTTTTTTTTAAGACTTCTCTCCATTCTAAGAAGCAAAAATAATAATAGAAATAAGGACAAACCAAAAATCTTCCTTTCCCTCGTAAGTGTTTCCCACCATTCATTCCACTAACTCGAGTTATTTCATAAAACATAGATAAGTGTTATTTCACACTCTTTTGGCAAAGCCTATTGAGCTTGGCCTATGATATATATATTCCTTGATGGATTCCTTGATATATTGATCATGTTTTGATTCCTTGGAGATTAATTAGATCAAAGAAAACATGAATACTCTTAATTCCAAGTTCAATGCCTCTGATCGTGGAGACAAGGCAGGGGAGGGGTTTCTATCGCGGTCATAAATCCATGTTCATTGTCTTTGATGGTGGAAAAGGCAAGGGAGGGGGTTGTGGTCATGGTCTTGGTTGTGGAGTTTTCTCTTTTACATTATATTTAGGGAGTTCACAGTAATTTGAATGGAACCATTGTCGTCACTAGGTATAATGGATTAAGTATTTGTGAGCATTTGTTCTTGAACGAACATTAGGATCCATTTTATCATAGAGAAAAGTACATGCATTAAAAACAACTAAATATTTCATGTGACATTCATATTGTATGCAACTTATTTTTCATTAAAAACAATTTACATTTTCATGTGACATTCTTTTTTTTTGTTAAAATTTCTTCTATTTCTAATCTGAATTACAATTGTAATTTGAAATAAAGCTTCTAGTAACTGTTAATTTATGAATCGTGTATGTACATAATAAGAAACATTCACAATATAATATGAAGAACAAATGGGTACCTATTCCATGTGCATTAAAAAATGTTTCTACTACTTAATGTGAATTACAAGTGTAACCTTAGTTGGATCTCCAATATATCTTAAACCATATTTTCATTTTATTTTTTAGTACTATTAAATGTTATTATGTCCTACCTCATTTTATGGTTAGCATTGTAATTAAAATATGCATTGTGCTATAAAATTAGTACTAGCATGTAATATTGAATTTTTTCCAAAATGCTACACGTAATGACCACGAAGATGATGATACAGACTATGTTTAGATTATATCATATATTAGAGACAATGATGATGACGATATTGATGGCATTGTTGATGTTTATGTTGATGATATTATCAAGATGGTCAGGATGATGATAATGGAAATGATCATGAGGATGATCTTGACTATGATTTCTGTGATGCTAGCTAGCCATGCATTATTTTTTATATTTAGTTAGGATGTCTTAATATGGTAATCATACATTTGAATTTTAGTTGATTCTAATAATGATGATGATAATATTGGTACTATATTGTTACCTTAAGAATATGTTGAAAATTGTTTATAATTTTTTTATGAAGAATTATTGTGTATGATGAGATTCCTATTTTTTATGGATGTTGTGAATTTACCTTAGAATAATGGTTTTCACGAAAGATTTTGATCTGATAATCACACATTTGAATCTTTGTTGATTTGATTAAATATGATGAGTATATTATTAGTATTATCTTGTTACTTTATAGATGTGTTGAAAATTGTCAATGATTTTGATGGATAATCATTATTTATGGTGATATTACTATTTTTGGATGTAATGTTGTGAATTTACCTTGGAATAATGATATATGTGATAAGTGTTGATTTAGTAGTCATATATGTATATTGAAAATTGTCAATGACTTTTTGAGGGAGAATTTTTATATATGAGGATATTGCTATCTTTTTCATGGATGTTGTTAATTACCCTTAAAATTGTTTACAAATATTAAGTTATCAATTTGAATTGTGATATCTTCTTAAATGTGTTATACATGAAAATACCTTCTCGTCATCTTGAAGGAGAATACTATGTTGTTGGTTGAAATACCACTTTATCCTAGACTATATAAGACTATAATACAAGTTATGTACCATGAGGACTACATTATCCTAGTCCATAACAAGTTGTCCCCTTCATCTAACTTTTGTTACCTAAATTCTCACTTAGTCACGAGGAAAAAAGTTCAAGTTAACTAAAATTTGACAATCTTGTTCACTTTCAGAAACTCATATGGTGCAATGTGATCTCTTTATCCTTATCTTTAGCTTTTTCCTAAAAAATAAAAGCATACAAAAGTGGGAAAGAGCCATAAAGTATGGGGAAGCTTTTTATTAAGCACAAAAGCATCTAAAAAGTGGAAAAAGACCATTTTTATATGAGGAAACATTATTCACCCAAAATATTTTTCCCAAATTGAACTAATGAGGAATTTGGGAAATATTCGTAGCCTTCACTTTCCTATATATTGGAGGATTGGCCATTGAGAAAAGGATGTGAATTCTTGTATTTTCACGCAATTGAGGTCTATCTTGAGAGGGAGAGATTAGGAGCTAGGAGTTGGGGGAGGTGTTGCTGCAACTACATCTGCTGGTTTTAACTTTCCTCCAGCTCCTTTATTAGTATAGATCGGTAGTTCTTCCTGTTAGAAAATTATATATTACAGAGCAATGGAACACATAAAATATTGCAGAAATATAAACACAGAAAACACATAAAACAAGAGAGACACAGATATATGTGGTTCACCCAGTTTGGGCTACATCCACCCCGAATAGCCAGTCCTTCCTTTATATTACCCAGCAAAATGAAGAGACACAACCTACAATAGATCTATTGTAATATCCTCTATTTTCTCTCACAGTCTCACCTCTCTGTTTCTCGCTCAGGGAATACACATCTATTACACAACCTCAAATACAATGCCCTCATACAAAGAGAGGGGTTGTCTTCTAGGGAAAAAATCCCTAAACTAAATGTAAGTTCTACTGTTAGATCATCCGCCTAATGAATGGCCCAGACTGACTAGCAATTACTACACTTTAACAAGGAAATTTTACATCTATTTTTAGCTTCGAGGGTGCCACCCTCGAGCCCTCGTCGGGGGACCGCTGGCCCCTGGACCCCCCAACCAGGGGGGATCGCCCCCCTCGGACCCCCGCGGGGGTGAAAAGTCCCCCTCCACACCCCCCCACGTGGAGGGGTGTACAAACTTCCTAGGGTATACATCCGACTGAAACAAAAACCTCTAAACAATCATGCTCCACATTCACCACATCCTTCCATAAATTGCTATTCATTCTTTATGTATTCTATTTAACTAATGAATGTATGGTATTTTGGTTTATATTTATCTATTCAGTAATATTTTTATGTTTCTAATAGTTTCGATTATCAAGATATTGTGCTATGAAGATTGCTTTGTTCTCTCTCTTATGTGTAGGACTAAGCTTTGGAGCTAGCTAGGAATGCTTCCTAGCTACAATATAAACTCCAAGAAATTCCTTCTCTTTTTCTTAATTTATACTCTACATCTTGATCTATTAATAATCATAAGCCTTAGAACAACCTTTCTCTTAATCAGTTTGTGATACCTTTCCAAGATGAACTAAGAGGGTTTTATGTTCATCTCATCGTGCATTAAATCCTATAGAAAAATGATATTTAGAGACTATAATATATTTCACTATGTAATTGAAATTAGTAATATGAACCCATAAAGGAGGTCATATATGGAAAAAAAATTAAAACTCTAAACAAGAACCCAAAAGTGGATGTAACAATGGATTAAAAATTGGGAGTAGAATTTGATGTTAAAATAGCCATCAAAACAATATGCAAACAATGACACAAAAAGGGTTATAAAGTAGAATTAAAAAGGGTGCAACACTAGCCACAAAAAAGGGAACAAAATATGGCATACAAAAGGATACCAAATTTGGCACAAACAAGGATGCAAAAATGGACATCAAAATGAGGATGCAAAGAGTGGTGTAAAATTAGGATGCAACATTGGACGCAAAAAGGATCTAAGAAAAGACACAAAAAAATATGGAAAATTGGAGTAACAAGGGTGAAACCAAGGATTCAAAAAATGATGCATAACTAGATGAAAATTCAAACTAAACTCTAGGTGTAAAATGAGATGCAAATGTGGACACAAAATGTGACAAAAAAAAGATGAAAATCTGAATGCCAAAAAGGATGGAAAATTAGACACCAAAAAGGATGCAAAATTGGACATAAAAAATGGTGCAAAATTGGACACAAAATTAGAAAAAATGGTGCAAAAATGGGCATAAAAATGGCTCAAATTTGGATGCAAATTGAGATGCAACATTGGATGCAAAACGAGGTGCAACAAAATGATTCAAAACTTGATGCAAAAACAAATGCAAAAGTAAATGAAAAAATGGTTCAAAATTGAATGTAACGTTAGACACAAAATGGGATGCAAAGGTGGACACAACACATGGTTCAACTTACGATGCAAAGTTAGATGCTCCAGAGGATGCAAAATTAGATGCAAGAAATGGTGTTAAAAATGATGCTAAGTTGGATGGAACAAATGATGTAAAATTAGATGCAACATATGGTGCAAAACAAGACGCAAAAAAGGATGCAAAAAAGGGAGACAAATAAAATGCAAAAGTGGATGTAAAAAGTGGATGCAAAATTTGTCACTAAATCAAATTCAACATATGGTGCAAAATTGGATGCAAAAAATGGTTTAAAAAAAGCTATAAAAATTGGCGTAAAAATATATGTAAAGATAATTACAAATTAGAAGAAAAAAATGGCCTAAGACTAGATGAAAAAACTGGCCCAAACTTGATGCAAAAAAAAAGCACTGAAACAGATGCAAAAGATGGTGTAAAACTCAATGAAAATTATGACACAAAACTAGAAGCAAAGAATTGTTGGAAATAATACTAAGAGGGGGGCTGAATTAGTATTATCAAACTAATAGTTTTTTATTTCCATAATCAGATTCATATACGCTACTTTAGTTAAGGGAACTCATGTGTACACGCAATTGTGTTTAGTGAAACTAGCATATATCCAACAAACTTATGATTCGGTTAATCCATCATATATTGATCTTTAATTAGTGCATCAAAACCAATAAACAATAACTAGATGCAGAAAAAATAAAAAAGATCATCACACATAAGAAACACACATGAACACCTAGATATAAGGTGGAAACCTAATGTGGGTGAAAACCACCTACTGCAATTGTCTCTATCTTCTTTTAATAGTAAGATAATTATGTTTACAATTTTTGTACTAGTGCAGTCTTATACGAGTACGCAAGCTTCTACCTATAGAAGGCTACAACCTTCTCTCATTCTCCAGCTTCTACTGGAAGGGAGCTACAACCCCTTAGCTCTTGTACTAGCTCATATGTTTGCTAGTATGTAGGTGTTGGCCTATAGAAGGCTACAACCTTCTCTTTTCTTCCATGGACCACATTTCATAAATTTTCAGACTAGATCCATCAACAACATCATTCAATCATCAAACGTATCTTCATAAACTAATCTCCTTTTGAGCCAACCATAACTGAATCAATCAATCACTTTAATCATTCCAAATGTTGTCACCAGAATACAGTAACCAGAACCCAAGTAATAACCTAGAACACTGCAACAACAAACAAAAGCAACTAAAACATATTTTATAAGGTATACGCTACTTCCATTTGTCAAACCTGTGTGCATACATGATTTTCTCAAAGAAAAACAGCATACAGATCTGCAAATCAAATTTATGATGTATATGTTGTTTTGATATGCAGAACGAGTGTGTATATGCTTCTTTTCTAAAGTGAACCTGCATACAGATCTATAAAAGATGATAACAACAGTTCCAGACTTCAGTCATACCTAGATCATCATATTTACAGACTACAACACACGCTAATTATTCAGATACATGATCAAACCACATAAAGAGAATTCACTTCAATCCTTAAGATCCTGATACATCATTAGATCTTATCCTTCATCAAGCACTAAGGTTCTTCCTCGATTCAGATCAAGCACGACACCATAAGCCAATAACCTGCATATTACATCTCACACTATATCAGATGTTCGATACTTGCATGCCTTAGCCTAATGATCTTCTCCTTCTTTTATAGTTTTAGACCTTTCTCAATACCATGGTCCAAAACCACTTAGCACCAATAACTTGGACCAAATAGTTGGGTTTAATACCTCGGACCCGATTCCCTTGACCAATATCATGGATCAAAATACCATGGACCAAATACTTGGGACCAAACATTTAGTTTTCCAAGGTATACGCGCTTTTCCTTTTGTGAAAGTGCATGTGTACATACATGTGAATTGTATACAGTAAACCTACGTGTATACATGGCTTGGTCAATGGTGAAGCTATGTATACCTCTCTTTCTTCATTCTGTGTAATCTGATTTCCAATTCTGTGTTGATAACCTGCAGTACTATGATCTGTGATCTGAGTGAGTTGCTTTCTAAACTGACTCCTTGAAGCTTCCCTGCATTTCATCACATTTGTAAACACTCATGTCATGCATTCTGTCACATCTGATATCTCTTCTGTAGATTCATCTAGTTACCATATACAAGATAGTTGTTCTACTACAAGTGGGTTGCCATCAAATATGATACATACATCATAATGCCAACAATCTTCCCCTTTGGACTTGAAGGAAACATTCATACCATGTAACTCTCCCCCTTTGACATCAAGGGCAAAGGTTCATGCTCCCCCCAAGTGCATGTTGAATTCTCTAATATGTTGAAGCGCTAATTGAGCTCCCATGATTGAGTCCATGCTCCCTCAGAGCATAAGCAAATTCTGGAAAAAGATGTTCTAAAAGAGGAACATGAAACTATACATACATCACAAATGACCTTCCTATCACCAATGACTCATACATCCATCCTTCTCCCAACCAATTCAAGAAATAGAAAATTTGACTCATCCACCCAACCAAGTGGGGTTACAAATTAGGTCCTTTCATGACCGTTACATTAAAAGATATACATGACATATATAACAGAGACCAAATGTCTTAAATAAGACCATGATAGTCATCAGCAACTATCATCAGCAACATTTATTAACAACATTTAGGCCACCAACTAGTATATGTCCATCAATAATTCCCAAAATATCATCAACCATGTTCTCCCCACGAACCTGTGCCACCTGTTCACTCTCAGATCTGATCATTACATATGTGAGTAAGAGATATCAAAGCATCATCATAAATTAAATATACATCAAGTTATCAATAACACTATGAGGACCAATATATCAGCAAATTGAAATCATCATCAAATAGAGCAGATAATTGTCAGAACCATAGCAGACCCCCTTTTCTATGTCTAGCTGACTATTTTTCTTCAAACCAACATATACACAACTGTGTCCACAAAAACTCATGTATGTATGCAACTACACTTCACGATACTCGCTTATAACCAACTTTCCCTAAAAATAGGATTTAACAACAAGATGATGCAGAAACTACTCCCAGCTTTTGTTTGAGATATTCAAATGTCTCTCTAGGCAATGGTTTAGTGAATATATCAACAATCTGTTCTTTGGAGGGAACATACTACAATTTGACCTTTTGTTCAAGTACTTGTTCACGTAGGAAATGATATTTGAAGGGTATGTGCTTGGTCTTGGAGTGCATGACTAGATTTTTTTAAATATTGATGGCACTTGTATTATCACATAGAATGGAGATGGGTGGAGTACATGTGATCTGAATATCTTGGAAGGTTTGCATCATCCAAAGTAATTGTGTGCAGCAAGATGTAATAGCCACGTATTCTGCTTCAGCTGTAGATAATGCAATTGAACTTTGCTTCTTGCTGAACCAAGACACCAACCTGGAACCCATATAGAATGCACCACCACTAGTGCTTTTTCCGTCATCAACACTTCCTACCCAATCTGCATCTATATATGCATGAAGTGTAAGATCAGTATCTCTAGGATATCATAAACCAAAGTTCTATGTTCCTTGAAGATATTTGAAGATCCTTTTGATTGCCTGAAGGTGAGATTCCTTTGGATTTTCTTGGAATCTTCCAACTATTCCCACTGCACGCATGATGTCTTGTTGGGTAGCCATTAGATAAAGCAGACTGCCAATCATGGATCTATAAGTTGGTTGATGTACCACTACAGATTCATCATTTGAGATGAGACTACATCCTATTACCATTGGAGTACATACTGGTTTAGAATCTTCCATGCCATACCTTTTCAGTATATTTTGAGATATTTGGTTTGTGAGAGAAAAATACCATATTTATTTTACTGAACTTGTAGACCAAGAAAGTAGGTAAGCTCACCAAGCAAGGACATTTCAAATTCTTGCTACATTACTAAAGCAAAATTTTGACTCATGGATTCTTCATTGCTACCAAAAATGATATCATCAACATACACAACAATTATTAGCAATTTAACAGTGTCCATCTTTGTATATAGATTGCTATATGTTGACCCCTTTGAAAAACCCTCTTGGTGGAGATATTTTTCAAGATGGTAATACCATGCCCTTGGAGCCTGTTTTAGACCATAGAGAGCTTTCCTGAGTTTTCATACAAGTTTTGTATCATTTCCAAGAATGAATCCCTCTGGTTGTTCAATATAGACTTCTTCTTCTAAGTCTCCACTAAGAAAGGTAGATTTTACATCCATTTGGTATAATTTGAATTTCTGAAAGCTAGAAAGAGAAAGAAACATTTTGATGGCTTCAAGTCTAGCAACAGGTGCAAAAGTTTCTTCAATTTCTATACCTTCTTGTTGAGCATATCCTTTACAAACAAGTCTGGCCTTGTTTCTAATGACTTCTCCATTTTTGTTTAGCTTGTTTTTGAATACCCATCTAGTTTGTATGATATTCTTATCATGAGGTCTAGGAACTAATTCCCAAGTATTATTCTTTTCAAATTGCTCAAGTTCGCCTTGACCCAACATTCATCTCTGCATGCTTCATTTACATTTTGAGGTTCAATGGAAGATAACAATGCTAGATAGCTTGAAACTTCGGTAATGGTTCTTCTAGTCTACACACCTACCCTTTTTTCTCCTAGGATTTGAGCTTCTAGATGATTTTTCTAAATATACCTGGACGAAGTCTTTTCTTCTATCATTATCTCTTCTTCTAGTGTTTCATTGGTTTCTTCTTCAGAATTAGTGTGATTTGATGTGGGAAAATGATCCTCATCTTCTTCATTGTCATAATCTTCGGATTTTATCTATTTTGGATTTTTCCATGCTTCACCAACCACAACATCAGTACTTTCAATAATTTTCCCAAGTCTTTTATTGTAACATTTATATCCTTTACATCAGGGAGAGTAGCCAAGAAGAATACCTTCATCTGCTCTGGGTTCAAACTTATAAAGTTTTTCATTAGTGCTTTTGATGTAACATATGCTTCCAAAAACTTTGAAGTATTTTACAGTAGGAGTCTTACAATACCAAAGTTCATGTGGAGTTTGAGTGTTGTTTACCCAAACATTTGCTTGATTGAGAATAGTGATGGAAGCAAGTACAACTTCACCCCAAAAGGTTGCAGGAGTTCCACATTCATCTAGCATAGCATGAGCCATTTATTGAACAGTTATGTTCATCCTTTCTACCACTCCATTTTGTTGAGGAGTCCTTGCAGTGGAGGACTGCCTTTTTATTCCATGTTGTTCACAAAAGTCAAAGAATTTGTCTGAAGTAAATTCCCTCCTCAATTAGATCTGAGGCATCTGATTTTTCGATCTAATTCATGTTAAACCAAAGCTTTGAAGGCTTTGAACTTTTCAAATGCTTCATCTTTATGCTTTACAAGACCTATTCAACGCATTCTAGAAAAATCATTAATGAACAACATAAAGTATTCTTCTCCACGAGGTGACTTTTTCCTCGATGGAGCACATAAATCAGTATGAACAAGTTCAAGAGGCTTAATAGGTGACCCTTCCTTTTTGATGAATTGAGATCCAGTTTGCTTACTAAATTGACATGATTTGCATATAGTATTTTTAGGAATGTTGATATTTGGAAGATCATGAAAAGCCTGGAATATGCATGCTTTTCTTATTTGAGAAAATCTTAGATGTCCCAATCTTCTATGCCATAGCCGGTTTTCATGACTCTTGCTTAGATAGCACTATTGTTGTCCTCCCTTGAGTATGTATATGTTGTTTGGAGTTCTTCTCCCTTTAATCACATTTTTTTTTTGTATCAAGCTCACGAAAAACACATCCATTTGATCGAAACACTACTTCATTTCCTTGATCACACATTTGACTCACACTCAACAGATTATGATTTAAGCCGTCAACATGCATAACATTCCCAGCTTTAACTTTTTATTTCAAGAAAACAAAGTGTTTACCTTCGATGACAGCAAGAGTGTCGTTTCCAAATGAGACACTCTTTTCCTTTTCTAAGGCATTATATGAGTGTAGTTTTTCTTTATCACTTGTCATGTGTTTTAAGCATCCACTGTCAATGTACCACTAGTTTTCTTGTCCTTTTGCATACAAGGCTATACCACATGTTTCTGTATGTGGTTCTTTCTTTCTCCATATTTTGGGATTTAATGGATTTTTCTCCTTTTGAGCTATTTTCCGAATTTTACTGCTGCATTCAGATTCTTCATGGCCAAATTTGTTACAGATTGAGAATTCCATTTCATTTTCAAGAAGAGAAAAGTTATTATAGGAACTTTTCTTGATCCTTGTCATGTTACTTTGATTTTGTGCTTCTCTAGTCATGATAGTTTTGTAAGCAACACATTGACTAGCTTTATGTCCAAAATTATGACATGAGAAATATTTACCATTAAAGAAGTTCCTACGATTATCGAATCTACTGACCTGTTGATTGTAGTTGAAGTTCATCCTACTGACCTATTGATTGATATTCTTTGAAGGAAATTGAGTACGATTTACATGAGGTTGATTGTGTCTTTTGTTCCTTGAAGTAAATTGAACCTGATTCACCTGGTGATCTTCTTTATGCCTTTGCTGACAATTGTTGAACTATTCACTGCTCTTTGCTGCATCACGATAGCTTTTAGTGGAGGTTGACGACTTCTGTGATTGAGATGTTTCTTGTGTATTTCCAACACCTATCTTTATTAGAGAATAGCGCTGCACTTTGACAATTTCATTTAAGGTTTTTGATCCTTTAGCAAATCTAAGATTGAGAGCTTTTGTTTTCTCAAGATCCTTTCTTAGACCCACAATTTCACATTCTATCCTTTCATTGTGTTTTTCACTTTTAGCAAGTTTGTATGTCAAGGTATCTATAATCATATTCTTTTCTTCTAAATAGATTTTGAGTTTAGATATTTCATCATAAAGGTCATATTCATCTAAGGCATCCAAAAAATCATCATCTTCATAAGCCATCAGAAGTCTATAGTCATTACTATTTTCCTCTTCATCACTATTTAATAAACCATCACTATCTTCATCAGTATAGTAGCTCTTTTTACTTACACTTTGTTTTCTATTCCATTTTGTAGTTTCCTTCCCTTTATCATATTTATCTTTATAAGGACATTTGGTAGCATAATGATTGACTCTACCACAAGCAAAACATTTGAAAGGTAGTTTACCTCTGAATCTACCAGAACCCCGTTGAAGATTCTTGACAAAGTTTGCTTCCTTTTCTTCTTCTGAAATATGTCCTCATTCATTGAGTCCTTCTTTTCATTTTGCTGAAGGTTTAAATGTGGCTTCTCTCATATCTGATGCACCTTCTTTTCTCATCTCAAAGGAAGTTAAGGTTTCGTGAATCTGTGTCATAGTAATAGTCTGTACATCCTACTTTGCTGCTATGGAAGATACTTTTGATTCAAATTTAGCAGATAAGGATCTTAAAACTTTTTCAACTAAGGTAACTTCCTTTATTTCTTCAACCAGATTCTTCATGCAATTAACAATATCATCTATATGTATGAAGTAACTAGCTACACTTTCATCATTGTGCATCTTGAGAGTTTCATATTGAATTCTGAGAGTTTGCAGTTCAACACATTTTACCTGAGAGTCTCCTTCGTAGCTTAGAACGATTTTAACCCATATTTCTCTGGCTGATTTGAGCTGCATAACTTTGACAAAATGTAATTGTGACATACTTTTTAATAATGTATTGACAACCTTGGCATTGGTTTCATATTGCTTTTTACCTACTACATCTATAGGAATTGCTGATGGAAATGTATATCCTCCTTCCATGATTTCCCAAACATCTATTACAAGAGATTGAAGATAGGTTGTGGTTCTTACCTTCCAATAAACAAAGTTTCTCTCATCAAAGATTGGTGGTCTGATGGATCCCCTGCTTTCTTGATTACTCATGATGATGGATCTTCTTTCAAGCGATCAAGCTTCTTCTGAAGGACCTGTTCTGATACTAATTGTTGGAAATAATACTAAGAGGGGGAGTGAATCAGTATTATCGAACTAGTAATTTTTCATTTCCATAATCAGATTCATATACGCTACTTCAGTTAAGGGAACTCGCGTGTACATGCAACTGTGTTTAGTGCAACTAGCATATTTCCAGCAAACTTATGATTCGGTTAATTCATCATATATTGATATTTAGTAAGTGCATCAGAACCATATAAATAGTAACCAGGTGCAGTAAAAATAGAACATATCATCACACATAATAAAGACACATGAACACCAATATATAAGGTGGAAACCCAATGTGGGTGAAAACCACCTACTACAATCGTCTCTGTCTTCTTTTAATAGTAAGAGAATTCTATTTACAATTTTTGTACTGGTGCAGTATTATACGAGTACGCAGGCTTCTACTTGAAGAAGGCTACAACCCTCTCTCATTCTCCAGCTTCTACTGGAAGGGAGCTACAACCCCCTAGCTCCTGTATTAGCTGATACGTTTACTAGTATGTAGGTGCAGCCTATAGAAGGCTACAACCTTCTCTTTTCTTCCAGGGACCACATTTCATAAACTTTTAGACTAGATCCATCAACAACATCATTCAGTCATCAAATATATCTGGATCAACCAAACTCCTTTTGAACCAACCATAGCTGGATCAATCAATCACTCTGATCATTCAGAATGTTGTCACCAAAATACAGTAACCAGAACCCAAGCAATAACCCAAAACACTACAATAGCAAACAAAAGAAGCTAAAACATATTTTATAAGGTATACGCTACTTCCATGTGTCAAACCTGTGTGCATATGTGATTTCCTCAAAGCAAACCAGCATACAGATCTACAAATCAAATTTATGATGTGTATGTTGTTTTGATATGCAAAACCAACATGTATACGCTTCTTTTCTAAAGTGAACCTACGTACATATCTGTAAAAGATGATAACAATAGTTCCAGACTTCAATCATACCCAAATCATCATATTTATAGACTACAACATGCACCAGTTATTCAGATACATGATTAAACCACATAAAGATAATTCACTTCTAGCCCTAATATCTTGATACATAATTAGATCTTATCCTTCATCAAGTGCTACAGTTCTTCCTTCGTTAAGATCAAGCACGACACCATAAGCCAATAACCTGCATATTACATCTCACACTATATCAAATATTTGATACTTGCACACCTTGGCCTAATGATCTTCTCCTCCCTTTATAGTTTTAGGCCTTTCTCAATACAATGGTCCAAATCCACATAGGACCAATACCTTGGACCAAACACCTAGGGCCAATATCTCAGACCTGATAGCTTGGACCAATACCAGGGATCAAAATACCATGGACCAAACATTTAGTTTTCCAAGGTATACTCACTTTTCCTTTTGTGAAAGTGTGTGTGTACGTATACTCAACTTGTATATAGTGAACTCATATGTATACATGGCTTGTTCAATGGTGAACCTGTGTATACCTCTCTTTCTTCATTCTGTGTAATCTGATCTCTAATTCTATGTTGATAACCTCTAATACTTCGATCTATTATTTGAGTGAGTTTCTTTCTGAACTAATTCCTTGAAGCTTCCCTGCATTTCATCACATTTGTAAACACTCCTGTCATGCATTCTGCCACATCTAATATCCCTTATGTAGATTCATCTAGTTACCATATACAAGAGAGTTGTTCTGCTACAAACGGGTTGCCATCAAATACAATACATAAATCATAATGCCAACAAGAATGGCATAAAATAGGAAGCAAAAAATGATGCAAAATAGATGCAAAAAATGGCACAAAACTAAAAGCAAAACCTGTTCTAAAACCAAATGCAAATCTTGGTGCAAAATATGATGCAAAAAACAATGCAAAATTTGGCGCAAAAAAAGATGCAAAATTTGGCGCAAAAAAAGATGCAAAATTCGGTGCAGAAAAGGACACTTTAAAAATGGTAGATTTAACGCTAGACTTCTCATCCTAATTGAGAGAAAAATGCACTAAAATCTAGTGCTAAATTTGGTGCAAATTTTCTATTTTGTTATAGTGAAGAAACCTCCCTAATGATGGGGATCAATGGGATAAGGTGGTTTTCTAATGGAATATTCGAATCTTTTGATACACTACCAAGTAGATTCTCCCTCCCTCTCTCTCATGTCTAATAGTTTTACCAAACCTTGCTGATTAGACCGGGGCAACTTAAATTCTTGAAGAAAATCTCATTTAACTATATCCTCGGTGGCGTTAGGATTTTCATCAATCCACTAATGAACCATCATAGCACTTCATCTTGTAAATTAATTTGGAACTCAGTGAGATTTGTGGCATCAGGAGTTTGTCTAACCCTCAAAACAGTTTCACACAAATACTAATGTTGTTCAACATATTCACCAGCTTGTCTTGATAACTCTCGGTACCAAGTAATTGACTCAGACATATTTCCATCCATGGTTGTTTGCCTAGGAAGAACTATTATAAATCCCTTGGAACTCGGTTGAGAATATCTAGTTGTACTTGAGTGAAAAATATTACTAGAACTACTTCCTCCACTAGAATTACTGGTACTACATCTAAAATGTACTTGCTAAAATTTTAGAGTCTTCTTCAACTTAGAAAGGAAATTATCAAGATTTTGATAGAGTACTAGGATAAGGTTAGGGAGACCAAGAGTTATACCACTATGTTGTGGAATGCCACTAGTAGGGACTGAGTCATCATCAAAAAATAATCACCTCATCACAAAGTGCATATCATCATTTGTTGGATTATACCCATCAATCATCATAATCGGTTGTATAATTGGTTTAGGTGTATGAAATCTCCATGACTCTAAGTGGGGTCTATCTATTCCATTTGAATTCTATGCAACACTTTCGTTGCACCTCCTATTAATCTAGAAAGGGATCCCTCATTGTCTCCTTTTCTCGCAACTCCAGACTAACCATTTTATTTCTTCACGACGGTGAACTCATCACCACTTCTCCTATCATTTGTAATTCCCTTATTCTACACCTAATTTCCCACAAATTTCTTTCTCATCACTCGTCAGTTATTTGTGCCCTCTGCAACACCCTAAAATCTCATTTCTTACACACCTTGTCGTGATCCATCACAACTGTCCCTCATTTTCCACAACTACACAACATTCCTCCCCCTAGATCCAAGCCCCAACACTAAGTGTTTTAAGAAGCCATTCGGTCTTCTTAGAATGGTAGAATATTTTCTTCAACCATCAAGACTTTGATCCAAATGGGGATGTCTTTTAGGAGTCTCCCTTACAAACCAAACTTAAATACTGCTTCCGCTCTAGAAATGTATTGATTTTCTCAGCTGCAAACTCAATAATATAGTCTTATAATGTCACATTTACCCAAATTTCAGCAGCCCTTGTTAACTTTGTATCTAACTAGTAAAGTTTAGCAAAATCATATGCATAACAATCTCTAAGGATCGTAAGGTGACTTACAACTCCTACTTTGATTTGTAGCTGCCACAGCCAATTCTATAATTCTTTAGGGAACTTGAACCAAAAGATTTCATATTGGTCATAGGTAGGATCAACATATAGAACTTCTTCCTTGACCTAGTCTTGACTCTTGTATCTCAGTTGAGCTTGTTGCTGAATAAAATGATCAATATTCTCATGCCAGTCCTATATACCTCTGTCAAGAACTCTAGATACCATGATCTAGATTCCTCTTGTAATTTAAGTGTCCCGAAAACATAACCATTTGTTGGTGAAAAATTTGGAACATTATATACCTAGGGTTTGGCTTGAGGTGGCCAACAAAGAACTGTCATAGTCTAGGTTATCGCCAAGATTTTCACTCCCTTAAGAGAAAATAAGTGTCTCACCTGAGGCATGTCGGGAGAGAGATGATAAGAGGGATCAAGTTGAGTGGTGAGAAACCAAAAATACCATAACATTATTCATTCATTTTAAACACATAGCCATTCATCACAACCAAACCTAATTACAAATCAACCATTTGTGAATTAACAGATAACAAACTATGAATGTATAATTAAAATTGTAAAGGGGTTACACATTCATGAATCCATATCACACAAGTCATTCCCACAAGTCCTTTATTATTATTATTATTCTTCATGTAGTCATTACAATGAGGATCCACATAAACTCATGTGTTCTCATATCTCCAGATCAAATACATTATGCCAGAACATTACAATTCATAGAAGGAAGATTCATAAATATGTGCATATTATAGACTCTCAACACAGAGACCATTAGAGACAGATTGGAATACCACCTCTGATACTAGCTCTAGTTGTCTCATTTTCCCATTTGTGGCTTCTTTTATAGACTTTCCCGCTTGATTTAGTCATTTCATAGGTTTTTTGATCACGACCTTTATATGATCCACTTTAAAAAAATTTGGTGCCTTTGTCCCTATCCTTCTTAATCCTTTCAAAATTGAACCTACATTTCATTCCTTTACAGTCATGCTTTTTCTTCTTTTGCGGTTGTGTGAGTCCCAGTATAACTTACTTACTATTTTTTGTTTTCTAGTGGTCTTCTTCTGATAAATCTATTCATTCTTTCCTCCACAACTACTCTGCAAACTTATCTCCCAAAATATCTTCAAAAAAATGAAGGACCCAATAGAATGCTAATGCAATTTATTTTTCTGAAATGAAAGAAGCCTAATGTTGTATTTTTCTCTTTTACAAAAACTAAAAGAAGTGGATAAACTATGGAAGAAAATAGTGCATACTTTGACACTTCCCAGACAATAATACTAAAAAGTGATAGCCATCAGTCTTAAAAAAAGAATGTTGAATCTCCTAAAGGTATCGAATTTAATTATCAATCGAGGGTTGGTAGAAACTTAAGAGGCTCCAACACTATATGTGCAACATGAAATGTTTCCTTGTTTCGTTAATCTAATGCAACTGAAGCGAAGCTAAAATGTGCAGAGACCACTTTTGCTATAGGCTACGAGAAATTTTTAGAAAACAAGAGAATTTCCTTCTTATATGAAAGGAAGCAACATAAATAAATACTACTTTATTTGTAGTGAAGTAAATGACATAAGGTAACCCTACTCTACTTGCAGAAAGGTAAATGACAAGAAGTAAACCTACTCTATTTTGCAGTAAATAAATCTATGATAATTGTAAAAAAGGAGATTGTTTGAAATTGATCAGGTGCTCAGAATTATGCTAAAAACTCAAAGTGTTAGAATCAGGTCCAACTCAGATTTGGATTGAAAAGCTCATCATTCTAAATCCAATCGTGTGAATGACACTCAAATCTGAGTTCGTATGCAGAAGTTAGAGTAAATCAAAGTTCAAATTTGACTTGCCTACATGGCAGGATTAGGATGATGTCTCAAGGTCTTCAGTGAATAAGGATGCACCAAGTGGAAGCCCACCATTGGCCCTCGCAAATCACATATCAAAGTGGTAAGTTGTATGGGTTAAGAATCGGCCCCCAGAGAGAGCCTGTTGTGATTTGCGATATCGTATATCGAAATCGTAGGAAAGGATTAATGAACAAATATCTGCATCGGCACCAGAAAGGTTGGGAGTAGCGATGCGATGAGATTTCATATCACAATCGCAGAGGAAAAAAAAATCAACCTCGACATGGATTGGGTTATGATGCAATATCAACCCCAATTACGATGCAGTAAACCGTAATTGCATAATATAACAAAGTCCCGCAGTTTATCACCGCCAGACATCATCAATTGCGATTTGCAATAAGGTGGACAGGATATGGCCCACAGTGCAGAAAATGTTTTGCTGAGTTAGAGGATTTTGGGGCTAATTTGTAGATTTCTTCCAGTTCTAGAGCATTTTGTGGAATGAATAGAGGAAGAACTAGGCGAAGTCATAAAATCTTTAGCTCTTATCCAAATTTGATGCAAAAATAATCAATTCTAGTAGTTTTTAGCATTTTGAACTCGTTGAGATAGGTTTCAGAGGAATTTGAGCATTGTAAACACACTTTTGATGTAATTTGGGAAAAATAGAGAGGCCCAACCCATTGGAAGTTGGACCAAGGAGGCGTAGCCCAGGAGGGGTTAATGTCTTTATCATATGCTTGTTGTGTGTTGTATTTTGATTTTCATTATTGTTATATTGCTACTATTCAACATATGTTTTTATGTTAAATTGTTTATAACATTTACATAAGAAAATCTCATGGGAATCTATTAATTAAGAAAAAGTTTTAATCCTTAAGGACTTGAAAAGAAAATGATAAGCATCTTCGGTTTAATTCTGAATGGGGAATCAACACAACATTACTAATCTAGTCCAATTCAGATCAAGTTGGTATTAGGGAACTGGTTTTGCTTACTAGATTTTCTTGTGAAAGAAGGATTTAATTATTTGCAAGTTTATGTCATGCTTAGAAGCTTGAAGCTCAAAAGAGGTGAAGGAAAGCTGGTTGGAAGCCCTGAAGTTGGGTCAAGTGGAAGAAGAGTAAGGTTGCCAGATTCTTGTACACTAGTTCATCCTCAACTTGCATAAGTTGAAGTTGAGATCCCAAAACACCATTACAACCTCAAGTTGTAGTTGAGTCTTTAGAGACTATGTCTCATGAAGGAGACCTATCATGACAAAAGATGAGAATACTTTCAAAAAATATTTCTTTGATATCACAGAGATGGTTAAGGTCCTCTGTGAAGAGAGGAACAACAGATTGCAAGGAGAAATCTCCAAGCCTCCAAAAGGAGAAGGCTCTTTAGGAGGAGGTAATGGAAAAGGAGGTAATGGTAATGGAGGCAAACCTCCACCATCTCCACCATATTCTTCATATTCTTATTCAAAATCATCTTCAAACTCTTCCACAAATACCACTGTTATTCATACCCATCATCATTCTTGGAAAGGAATTGGTAAATCACCTTTTCTGAAGCTTGATGTTAAATTTGAGTTACCTATGTAGAATGGTGAAGTTAATGTAGAGAAGTTGGATCTATCTTCTAAGGTGTTTATCTAAGGTGAAGTTAATGCAGAGAAGTTGGATCAAAGAGGCTAATTTCTAAGGTGTTGATCTATCTTTTCTTCTATTTTGTGAGTTGGTTTCATACTGTTTGGTATCAGAGCTTTGGATTCTAGTGTTTTGTTGCTTCAAACAACCCATCATGGAATTTTTGCAATAACTTTTTTTCCGCGGTGTTTTAGAAGCCAAAAAAAATAGCCCATTTGAGCCAAAATAGTTCTGAACCTCAGGTCCAAATTTTAGATATTATGTCACTATATTTTCAGAGATATAATTTGAGGAAGTTAGGGTTTTTAGAGACTCCTAAATTACATTCCAAACAGGTGACCTCAGTAAAATTGTCATAACTTTCTCTATGAGCATCATATTGAAATGTCATAAGAAGTTGCAGAAACAAGATGAACTGTACTTTTCTATGTATTGGTTCCAGGTTTTAAGGTAAAAAAAATAACACATGGCTCTTCGTACAAGTTCGCTCTACTAAACCAGTCTATAATTAGGTCATCCTGGGGCATAACTCTTCCTTCCGGAATCAAATCTTGATCAGAATGGAGGGGTTAGAAAGAGGACTCAGAGAACTACCAAAGGACACAATTTCGGAACTTGGAGATCCTAAATTATGGATGTACAATCATTTCAAGATCGAGCTCCTAAAAACAAGAAAAAGTGATATGAGGAAGTTTGACAGCAAGGATCCGTTAAATTGGATACTATAGATGGAGCAATATTTTGATCTACATGATGTACAACTATTACAAAAGGTACATATTGCATCTTTATATTTAGAGCTAAATCATTTTATATGGTATAGAGGGCTTTGTTATCATAAACCATTTGTCATCCAGTCAATTTTCACGGAGGAAATGATAGCACATTATGAGGATACAAAGAGAAACACCTTCTTTAGCCGATTGATAAATCTAAAACAAAAGGGTTCAATGGTAGAGAAAATTGAGGACTTACAAAAATTGAATATAAGGGTAAATTATATTCTAGAGAAGCAAAGGATTGATGTCTTCATAAGGAATTTAAAGGATAGCATTCAACATGAGGTTCGTGTTTGGGAACCTGATTAATTGGAGAAGGCATTTAGGTTGGTAAGAAAAATTGAAAGCAAAATTATGAAAACGCGGAATCCTACCACTCGCATCTATAAATATGGAAGTGTTTTTTATCCTAGCCTTCCACAACCTACAAGGTTTACACCACAACAATTCAAAGAAAAAAGAGAAAAAGGGCTTTGTTACAGTTGTGATAGAACCTACACTAAAGGTCATAAGTGTGGTGAGAAGAAATTATTTTACATAGATTGTGAAGAGAACGAAGAAAAGGATCAAGAAATGTCAAAAGAAGAGGATATATACTGGGAACCAACCCTAGAGAAAAGAAGAAATGAATTCGACCATATCTTGTAAAGAATTGGCAAGAATTACCACTTCTCAAACTCTCAAGATAGAAGGACATATCAAGAAGAAAAATGTTCAAGAAGTGAAATATCACATTGAGCATCAAGAAATGAATTCAACCATATCTTATAATGTATTGGTAGAAATTACCACTCCTCAAACTCTCAAGATAGAAGGAAATACCAAGAAGAAAAAGGTTCAAGCAGTGAAAGATCACATCGAGCATCAACAACAAGTTCTCCAACTTTTAAAGGATAAAGCCACTTTGGTACAGAATCAAATGAAACAACAGGCAGATCAACATTGCAGTGAAAGAAGTTTTGATGTAGGCGATTGGTTATTTTTACGGCTACAACCATACAAACAAATGTCCCTCAAGAAAGCTATTTATGAGAATGAAATGTTGGAAATACTACATGCACCTAATAAATGGTGACCTTACCTAATGGGAAAACACTTCAAGGTAAAAACAAATCATGATGGTCTAAAATCATTTTTAGAACAAAGATTATCTTCAAAATAACAGAAAAAATGGGTCATAAATATGTTGGGTTATGACTTTGAAATCATCTAAAGAAAAGGGAAGCAAAATGTTGTTGAATATGCACTCTCAAGAAAGGATGAGGATGTCAAACCATTGTTCTATTCTATTTCTATTATCCAACTAGATTCAATAAACGAAGCAAGGGATGAATGGAAGAATGATGAAGAAGTGTGGCCACTCATTTAAAAGTTGCAGAATATTCCAGTTCAAATAATATTTCCAGAACTTGATGAGGAAGGAAAAATCATATTGGAACCTGAAGCAGTCACACAATCAAGCAATCAACAGTTATGAAATCGATCAATTTCAAAGTATCTCATCAAGTGGAAGAACCTACTTGCTGAAGCTTGTACATGGGAGGATGAGAACTTTATATAGAAGCCTCCAGAACTACTCAAGTGTTGAGGACAACACTTTTTGAAGGAGAGGGGAATGTTAGGTCCCTACAATAATAGTGTAACCACTTATTGTTATTAGTGCAACCCCCTTATTATATTGTTGTGCCCATGGAGTTCCCATATTGTTATTATTGTGCTGCATAGAAGCCCACTATTTTTATTGTTGTGCCCTTACCTTATTATTGTTATGTTAGCTCTGATTATATTATGACCCCTTAGACTCCTATATATCGAAAGGAGGTATTGTCATTTCTATCATCCAAGAATTGTTCATTTGTGTAATGTAAAGGAGGTTGCCCCATCGAAGAGGCTGATTTTGAAGGTGTTGATATACATTTTATTCTATTTTGTGAGTTGGTTTCATCATGCTATAAAAAGACAATTCTACCCTTTAGCTCATACGCAGAAATCCATTATGAATTGGGGAAATTTCATATAGTTGAAAGGTCAAAATATGCAAGAGTATAGTCAAGAGTTTAGGAAAAGAGCTCTTATGCTAGGAGTAGACTTACAATCACAAGATACCTTACTAAAATACATAGGAATATTGCATATCTATCTTTGACATACCAGTCGTATGTTTAGTCCCATGAATCTTGATGAGGTTTGTGTTCAAGATACACACCTCGATGCAAGAGAGAAAAATATACAGGAAGAAGGTAAGAAGAAGCCATTTCATATTGGTGAAAAAGGGAAGAATTCTAAAGGAAAGCAAAAGAAAACTGCTTCCGTTAAGAAAGAAGGGGAGAAACCCATGTGGAAGAATTATTCCTAGGAAGGACATGATGAAGCACATTGCTATAAGCTTCATCCATAATTATGACCAAAGAAAATTAACAATAAAGGGAAACAGAATACTAATGCTGCTGCACAACAAGACTTGGGTTCAGACTCACGAGATGAAACAAGAATCACAGCCACAGTCACCAAGGGAAAATTCGTGGAAAAAGCAAGCAAAGAGGTAAGCAAAGAGGAAGTTGTAGCCAGTACCGGCACAACAAATAATTCCCACGACATTTCAAATGAGGAAAACCAAATGGAGTTGTTCAACATCTGAGTTATTTCCAAACATACAAAGATCAATATGCTGTTTGACAGTGGATCTTAGGCCAACTTAGTTTCTGCAGATTTGGTTAAGAAAATGAATCTAGAAACCATGCATCATCATAAACCATATCTGTTGGGTTGGGTAACCAAGGATACCAATTTGTAGGTCACCCGCAAATGTGTTTTCACTTTTAAAATCACTGTTAATTTCATTAATGAAGTTGAATTAGATGTTGTTCCATTGGACATCTCGGCGATGGTACTGGGAAACGCGTATTTGTATGACAGAAAGGCCAATTTCCACAGATTTGAGAAAAAATACCATGTTTTTGAAAATGGAGTGGAGTACATTTTGAGATTCCATCACAGGAAACTTAATCTATCTTTGGAAAGCACCGGTGAGATGAAGCAACTAGTTAATTCCAGCAAGAGTCTCGTGCTCCTCATGATCAAGTAGAAGAATGACACAGAGCAAGAAAACTTTACACGCTGTGATGTGAAATTGAAAGTGAATTTGTTGACGTCATCAATAAATATGAAGACATGTTTCAAGAACCAAAAGAATTAGCACCTAAAAGAGGAATTCAGCACGAAATTTTTCTACAATAGGACTGTCCACTGCCAAACATTGGTATGTATGGAATGTCAATTTTGGAAAGTTTAGACATTAAGAAACAAGTCTAGGAATTGTTAAACAAAGGAGTAATTCGTCCTTCTACTTCACCATGTGGTTCACCAATTGTATTAGTACCCAAGAAAGATGGAACCAACTGGATGTGTGTAGATTATCAAGCTTTCAATAAGATTACAATAAAGAATCAATACCCACTACCCATAATAGATGATTTGCTAGATGAGTTGAAAAATGCAAAGTATTTCACTAAATTAGACTTGAGAAGTGGATATCATCAAGTTAGAGTAGTTGAGGAGGACATATGGAAGACTGCTTTTAAAACCAAACAAGGATTGTTTGAGTGGTTGGTTATGCCTTTCAGTCTTTGCAATGCTCCAGCTACATTCATGAGAGTTATGAAAGATGTTTTAAGATAATTTCTTGATGAATTTGTAATTTTCTATTTAGATTCTATTTTGATATTCAACAAATTACCAGAAGAGCATGTAAATCATGTTAGGAAAGTGTTAGACGTCTTGAGAAAATAATAGTTATTTATGAAGATGTCTAAATGTGAATTCATGAAAACTTCCTTAGTGTATTTGGGCCGCATAATTGGAGGAGGTGAGCTGAAGATTAATCCCTCTAAAGTTTCTGTCATTTTGAATTGGGCAACACCCAAATTAGTTATATAAGTAAGGAGATTTTTAGGAGCAGTGTAGTACTGGAGGAACTACATTTCCAATTTCTCCTCCATAGCAGCTCCACTACATGCATTGACCAACATGAAGGTTGTCTTCCAGTGTGGAGGCAAACAACAAAAAGTATTTGATGCTCTGAAACAAAAGATCATTTCAGCCCCAGTTTTAGCATTTCCAGATTTGAAACAACCCTTTGAAATACAGTCAGATGCAAGTGACTACTCCATCGGTGTTGTTATTTTACAGCACGGTAAGCCCATTTCATTTCTTTTTGAAATTTTTAATGGTGTTATTATTAATTATCCCACGTATTATAAATAGCTTTATGCATTGGTGCAAAGTGTGAAGAAATGGAAGCATTATTTGATGGGAAAAGAAACCATTATTCACACCGATTATCAGCCTCTGTAATATCTGCAATCTCAAACCAAATTGTAACAGTCAAGGCACTTTTGTTGGATGGGATTTTTACAGCAATTCCACTTGGTAATCATGTGCAAGAAATGCATTTATAATAGAGTTTTTGATATCATTTCTAGACCGGTTGTAAATGTATCCATTTTACTCAAGAATATTTATGTTTTGCTTGAAAGTTATGTTGAACAATACGCACACGATGCTGACATTTAAGAGGTGTATTTAAACTTGAGTCAAGTCCACCAAGTTGAGGAATTAGACTACCATGTACATGATAATTTGTTGTATCATTTGGGAAAACTTTGTGTTGCATAGGGAAAGAGTGTAAATGTCACAAGGGAAGTGCACACTTCTCTTATTGTTGGACATTTCGGTGTAAGTAAAACAAAGAAAAATCTTTAGAGGTATTTTTATTGTCCTTGTATGCTTGATAGTATGTCACGTTTTATAAGGGGTTGTTCATTGTGTGTAGTCAATAAGCCTACTAATAGGAAACTAGGATTGTATACACCACTTCCAATGCCTTCACGGCCATGGGAAAGTGTTTCTATGGATTTTGTAGGACGTCTTCCTTTGTCAAGGAAAGGTCATGATTATTTGTATGTAGTTGTGGATAGGTTTAGCAAGATGTGCATGTTAATGTCTTGTAAACAACAAATTACAGTTGAATAAACAATTGAACATTTCTTTCAAAATGTATGGGTTCATTTTGGATTGCCTACTTCTATTGTAAGTGATCGTGATTCTCGATTTGTTGGGAATTTTTGGTTAAGTTTATGGAACTTGATGGACACCAAGTTGGAGAAAAGTACATCCTTCCATCAACAAATAGATGGTAAAACTGAAGTGGTTAACATGACAGTTATTCATTTTCTAAGAGGATATTGCAGCAAACATCCTAAGTTGTGGGATGAACATTTTTATTATATTAAGCATGTTTACAACCGAGCAAAACACTCTTCTACTCTAACTTTTCATTTTGAAGCATGTCTTGGTTATTTTCGTAAATTGCCTTTGGATTTCATCTTTGAGAAAGATGTAGAGGTAGATGGATAGAATGACATAGACAGAGCAAATAAATTCATTGAGCAATTTCAGTTGATTCAACAAACAATTCAAGAACAGGTAGAAAAGAGTCAAGGCAAGTATAAAGAAAGGCATGATAAGCATTGTGTGGATCATCAATTTCAAGTAGGTGATGAAATTTGGCTATACATTAACAAGGAAAGGCTTCAAGGTGTAGGTAAAAAGATGAAACCAATTTGTTATGGGCCATTTAAAATTCTGGAAAATATTGGTAATAATGCTTTCAAGATTGATTTGCCTTCATATATGCAAATCTATTCCATTGTTAATGTTGAAAATTTGAGATTGTATGAACCTCATTTGATTGGAGATCAAGGAGAGAATTTTTAAATTCTATCTATTGAATAATTTTCTCCAGAATTCCTTGATGTGCTTCAGGAAGACACTATACTTGACAGAAGGACAAGGACAACTAAAAGAGGAAATATTGAGTATATTCAAGTGGGTCTCAAAGGTACACATCCATCAAAGGTCAAATGAATTAAAATGAGGAAGGTGAGGGAACAATACCCTCATCTGTTCAATAACTGAAAGTAATCCTTTTCGGGTCCAAAAGGCTTCCAATGGGGAGGAGTGATCAGGTGCTCAAAATTATGCTCAAAAATCAAAGATTCGGAATCTTATCAAACTCAGATTCAACTTGAAGCGCTCGTCATTCTGAATCCAATGGTGTGAACGACACTCAAATCTGAGTTCGTATGCAGAAGTTAGAGCAAGTCAAAGTTCAAATTTGACTTGCCTACATGACAGGATTAAGATGGTGTGGCAAGGTCTTAAGAGAATAAGGAGGCATGAAGTGGCAGCCCACCATTGGCCCTCGTAAATATTAGATCACATCAGTAAGTAGTTCAGGTTAAGAATTGGCCCCCAGGGAGAGTTGATTGCGATATGCGATATCGTATATTTCAATCACACGAAAGGATCAGTGAACAAATATTAGCCCTGACGCCGGCAAGGTCGGGAGTCGCGATGTGATGTGATCACAAAGGCAACAAAAATTGGCCCCAACAAGGGTTGGGTTGCGATGAGATATTGGCACTGATTGCAGTGCGGTAAACCACAATCGCATATCGTAATTGCAGAACATGGCAGGGTCTCACAATTTATCACCATCTGACATCATTGATTGTAATTTGTGATAAGGCTGACAAGATATGGCCCACGGTGCAGAGAAATTCTTGTCCGGTTAGCAGATTTTAGGGCTAATTTGTTGTTTTGTATTCGTTTTGGAGCATTTTGTGGAATGAATAGAGGATGAACTAGGAGAAGTCATAACTCCTTCAGTTCTTATCCAAATTTGATGGAAAAATAGTCAACTCTAGTAGTTTTGAGCATTCTGAACTCATTCAGATATGATGTAGAGGCATCTGAGCACTGTAGACACATTTTTCTTATTATTATCTAATTTGAGCATAATAGAGAGGCCCAAGCCAATGGAAGTTGGATCAAGGAGAGGTAGCCCAAGAGGGGTGAACTCCTTTATGATATGCTTGTTGTGTGTTGTATTTTTATGTGAATTATTATTATATTGTTGTTGATTTTAGCACATGTTTTTATGTTAAATAGGTTATAAAAATTACATAAGAAAATCTCATGGGAATATGTTAATTAAGAAAAAAATCTGAATGCGTAAGCACTTGAAAACCAAATGATAAGAATCTTGGCTTTAATTCTAAATGGTAAATTAGCATAGCATTACTAATGTACTCTAATTCAGATAAGAAATACACCTATGTTTTATACAATAAAGCAAAGAAATTCAATTCAAGAACAATTGTGCATGATAAATCAACTTGTAACTGAAAGAAGGCATTCAAATGGTAAACCTTTATTACATAAACAAGGCAATTTTTTCTATAACTACTATGGTAAAGTTTCTAAGGGGTTGTTGAAGATATGAACTCCATCTCTGTTGGGTTTTGTTATATTCTTTCCACGACTAGCCCACATAGTTAA
>APFE030390178.1:127869-157691 GCA_000404065.3 Pinus taeda
ACTCTATGGCATCTGGGGTAATGACCCGAAAATTTTTGGTTTTGGATCCTATGTTAGATTGGGCGGACCCACCTATGGTTTTGTGCGTGATTTTAGCACATGGTTTTGGATGCAATGGTTTTTGGTCCATAGTATTGGATGCTTCGGCATGTATAAATATGTATTGTAACATTGAAGGGAACATAATGAAAATCAAGCCGGTAGTCCTAGTTTTGGGATCCAGGGGAAAATCTCAATGTATATGTTTTATATGTGTTATGCTTTCGCATTGTTTATTTCTAGTCTTATAGAATTCATATGCAGGTAATTTCGGTATGGCGTTAAAGCCTACATTTGGTGTGAGAGCTATTTTGGCTTCAAGTGGATTCCTTTATTGTTGAGGGGTTTCACTCGGGCCTCTGGTAGACCTTGTTCAGTGGGAGATCTGCGAGATCAATTCTGGAGGTGAAATAAGATGGCAAGTAGTGGAAAGATAGAGATCAAGAAATTTAATGGTCAGAGTTTTGAGTTGTGGAAACTCAAGATGGAGGATCGATTGTTGGATAAAGATCAGAGGATCACAGTAGATCCAGGCACTAAACCAACGGGAGTGTCCGATGAAGAATCGAAGAAGTTGGATTGCAAAGCTAAGAGCACAATCCGATTATGTGTCTCAGGTTCAGTATTGTTGAATGTATTAGGGGAAGATACGGCAAAGGATTTGTGGGACAAGTTCGGGACTTTGTACCAATCTATGTCTCTGGTGAATAAATTGTTCCTATGGAAAAAGCTATATAACCTGAGGATGAAAGATGGAGACTCAGTGACAGAGCATATGAACGCATTTAATAGAGTGGTAAGTCAATTATTATCTGTTGATATTAAAATTTGAGATGAAGATAAGTGCATTAGTTTGTTGTGTTCTCTACGAGATTCGTGGGATAGTCTGGTTATTGCAATAGGTAGCAATGCAAGTGCCTTGGAGTTTGATGAAATAGTCTCATCCTTGCTAATAGAGGAGATGAGATGAAAAAATATGGAGAGCCAGAATGGTGGTGCCTTGTCTGTACGAGGACAGTCCCAGAACAGAAACAAAAATAATTCATCAAGTGGGAGATCTAAATCTAGAGGAAGATATAAATCTCTAGGAAAACATGTAAAGGTGGTGTACTGGAAATGTGGAAAGGAAGGGCGCTACAAAAGGGACTGTAAATCTAAAGCTCCTGACAAAGGAAAGGGATCTGATGATGCTTCTTCTGCAGAGGTGAAAACCACCTCAGATGAAGGTGGGGATGAGTACTTAGCTTCTTCAAGTACACATGTAGATCATGAGGCATGCTTGATTGGCTCAGGTGCATCCTTTCACTTCACTCCCCATAGAGAGTGGTTCTATGAGTATGATAAATACGTTGGTGGTGATGTATTCTTAGGGGATGATAGGAAGGCTAGAATCATTGGTTGCAGAAAAGTAAAGTTGAGGTTGCAAGGTGGAAGGGTTAGAACACTTCTCGGTGTTCTGCATATTCTTGCATTAGCCAGAAATCTAATTTCTATAAGCAGGCTGGATGATGCAGGTGTGAAAATAGTGTTCGAGAAGGATACCTACAAGATAGTTCAAAGAACACTGGTATTGATGCGGGTAGTTCGGACTAGAACTCTGTACAAGCTGCAATGTGGCACTGTTGTTGATGGGTGCAACAATTCTATGGTTTGTGAAAGTGGAGCAGAAAATCTAGTGGTCTCTGGAGAGAAGACCATGTTGTGGCATCAAAGGCTTGGACATATTGGAGAGAAGGGCCTTTCAATACTTTATGGTAAAGGTATGGTATAAGGTATGAGTAATATCTCTGTAGATTTTGATTTTTGTGAAAATTGTATATATGGGAAGTAGAATTGGGTGAGTTTCCCCTCTAGTGGTATGAGGGCGAAACAAATATTAGAGCTTGTGCATAGTGATGTGTTTGGACCTGTGAAGGTTCCATCACTAGGTAAGTCTATGTACTATGTATAATTTATAGATGACTTCTCAAGGAATACATGGATGTATTTCCTTAAGAAGAAATCTAAAGTATTTGACAGGTTTAAAAAATTTAAGGCTCTAGTGGAAAACCAGACAGAGAAGAAGATAAAGGTGTTGAGGACAAATAATGGTGGAGATTTTTGCAGTAAGGAATTTGAAGAGTTCTGTAAGAAGTGTGGTATATCATAACAGAGGAATACTCCATATACACCTCAGCAAAATGGAGTTGTAGAAAGAATGAATAAGATGTTGATGGAAAGGGAAAGAAGCATGCTCAGTGGTGTCGGGTTAGGACAAGAATTGTGGGTAGAGGCAGTGGAGATAGCATGTTACCTAGTCAACAAATCTCCTTCAACAACATTGGAGGATAAGACTCCACAAGAGGTATGGACTGGTAAGAAACCCTCTCTTTCACATCTGAGGGTATTTAGATGTGATGCATATGTATATGTTCCAAAGGAGAAATGAACCATGTTGGATAGTAAATCTGAAAAGTGCATCTTTATTGGGTATAAGAATGGTTTAAAGTGTTATAAGCTTTGGAACCCAGCAACAAGGAAGGTTGTGTACAACTGAGATGTGGTGTTCAGAGAGGTGAAAGATATTATTAAAAATGAAGTCCAACCAAAGGAACCTGAGAAGATAGAGTTTGAGCTAAAGGAGGAAGAATCATACTCTACAAGAGAGGAGGAACCAGAAGATGAAGAGCCACAAACTCCAAGTTTAAGAAGATCAGTTCGAGAAAGAAGGCAGCTAGAAAGGTATAGTCCATCTTCTTTCTATTCAAATTTTGCTTTATCTATTACTGATGATGATCCCAGAACTGTGAAGGAAGCAGTAGATTCAAAGGATGGAGAACTCTGGAAAGAGGCCATGGTCGATGAAATAGCATCTTTGCACAAAAATGAGGCTTGGGATCTGGTGGAGTTGTCGGCTAGAAGGAAACCCATTGGCAGCAAATGGGTGTTCAAGTAGAAGACAAATTCACAAGGAAATCTAGAGAAATACAAAGCTCGATTGGTAGCAAAAGGTTATTCCTAGGTGTCGGGAATTGATTTTGGTGATAATTTTTCTCTTGTTGCCAAGATAACTTCTATTAGATTACTTTTATCTGTTGTTGCTGCTTTTGATTTTGAGGTAAAACAAATGGATGTGAAGACAACATTTCTTCATGGCGATCTGGAAGAGGAAATCTACATGAAGCACCTTGAAGGCTTTATGGTGAAGGGTAAGAAAGAACTAGAATGCAAGTTAAAGAAGTCTATGTATGGGTTAAAATAGTCACCAAGGATGTGGTATCGGAAATTTGATACATTTATACGGGGATTTGGCTTCACCAAAAGCAAAGTAGATCACTGTGTGTATTTTAAATTAATTGGTGATCATGTTATTTATCTAGTCTTGTATGTCGATGACATGTTGCTGGTTGGAAATGAAAAAGAAATTATCCAAGATTTGAAGACCCATTTGTCTTCCAAATTCGACATGAAATATCTTGGTGCTGCAAACTATATTTTGGGCATGGAAATTAAAAGAATCGGGCAAAGAGGAAGCTCTCATTAAGCCAAAGGAAGTATGTCGAGAGAATATTGCAGAGGTTTAATATGCAGGATAGTAAACTAGTGAAGGTTCCTATTCTTGTAGGTGTAAAGTTCTCTGCTGAACAATGTCCCAAGACACAAGAAGATGAAGAGGATATGTCCCGTGTTCCATATGCAAGTGTAGTCAGTAACCTGATGTATGTATGGTATGTGCTAGACCAGACATTGCACATGCAGTGGGGGTATTGAGCAGGTTTATGTCAAAACTAGGAAAGGAGCACTCGACAACAGTGAAGCGGGTTTTCAGGGATTTGCGTGGAACTAGTGATTATGGTTTGTGCTACCAAGGAAGACCAAGATTGGACAAAGTTTTGGATATCCATGGCTTTGTTGATGCAGACTTGGCTGGAGATTTGGATGAGAGAAGATCTACAAGTGTGTATGTGTTTAAACCTATTTGGAGGTGCAATTAGTTGGATGAGTAAGAAACAATCTATATTGGCACCATCAACTACAAATTCACAATACATGGCAGCCACTTGTGCACGCAAGGAAGCAGTTTGGTTGCAGAGATTGTGTTCAAGTATGGGGTTTGTACAGGGAGCTATAAGGATAGACTGTGAGAGACAAAGTGCAATTTTCTTGGCAAAGAACCCTGCATATCATTCAAAGACAAAGCACATTGATGTTTAGTATCACTTTGTGAGGGATATGATAGAAGACAAAAAGGTGTTGCTAGTAAAGGTGGACACTTTGAAGAATACTACAAATGCATTGACAAAATGTGTGAGCTCTGAGAAGTTCTCTTGGTGTAGAGAAACAATAGTCATTACAGGGATGGATAAGTGACTAAGCTCTCTTGTGGCCCCCTATCGAAATAAAACAACAAGTGGGAGAATGTTGGGTTGTGTTATATTCTTTCCACAACTAGCCCACGTAGTTCACTACGGGGTTAGAGGGGGGGCAGAGCCCCCCCTTCGTTGTGTCAATTGCGTAGCGAGGGGAGTTACAGGGGGTTTGAGGGGTACAGGTAACCTATTTGGTTTTGGACCCTATGTTAGGTTGGGCGAACTCACCTATCGTTTTGGGCATGTTTTTTGCACATGGTTTTGGATGCAATGGTTTTTGGTCCATCGTTTTGGATGTGATGGTTTTCAGTCCATGGTATTGGATGCTTCGGCATGTATAAATATGTATTGTAACTTTGAAGGGAAAATAATGAAAAATCAAGCTCGTAGTCCTGATTTTGGGATCCACGGGAAAATCTCTATGTATATGTGTTTTATGTGTTATGATCTCACATTGTTTATTTTCTTTGTTATAGAATTCGTATGCAGGTAATTTTTGTATGGGGTTAAAACCTACAATCTCTAGGGTCTAATGAGAATTTTAATATGCTAAGGAATGATAAAAAATCTTTGGGTACAGATTAGGAGGTGTTCTAAGGAAATATGTGTATTACTACACAATGACCGTGTTTTGCTACAAGAAACAACCAAGAGTATTTTTATGAGGTATAAATGCGGTCTTAGCAGTGACGAAGGTGGACGAAGGTTGTGGAAGGGTAAATGAACATTTTCCAAGCTCAAGTACCTCCAATGTATTAGTTCATGCAAGGAATAGGAAAATTTATGCTATCATGTAGCTCTACAAAATAGGAATTTATTTACACATAATGGATAAATATGTGAACAAGAAGGAATAAAAATCTAGGTAGGCTAGTGCATGAGAAGGAATACTAAATTGCATAAAAGAGTTATGGCTAAATTCACTAAGATAAGATGCATAAAATAACTTATAATCAAACCATTTTATCAACCTACAAAAAAGAATATTAATAACTGAAATTTCATAAATATATATAGCTAAACTAATGCATGCAAAATAAAAATACAAAAAGGGGGCATTATCACCTTGATTGGGCTTTAACCCAAGGAGACTTAGGTCCATTACAGAAAAATTAGTCTATAAGCAAAAGAGTGATTTTCATAAATAAAACTATGTGTTGATACATGATGTATGAAAAAACTAAAAATAATAGACAAAAAGCCTTCACTAGCTACTACTAACTCTAACCTCTAAATAGTTCTCCTAATGGGCTAATCAAGCCTCTTATTTATACAAAAGTAGCTTAGGGGTAGCTTCCTTGAAGAGATGATTGCTTCCCTCCAAAAATCCTAGAAAATAGGATATGGTTCTCTTTGACCTCACAGCTATAAGGAGGGGCATTAATTGCTCCAAGCTAGCCAAGTTTTGGTCATCTTGCAATAGGGAGTAGGTTCCTTATTTTTCTGTAGACTAGATTTCATGTGATCTGCATCAAATATTCTTATTATCCAACACAATGGATGTATCACGCACACATGATATGAAAATCATTTCTAAACTTCCAAAGAACATATTAAAGTTGAAAAATATCTTATTAAGTACAAAATGAAAAGTTAAATTGTTCTTAGGAGAGGTTAGATGGACCTTAATTTGTATATAATTTGGAGGACCATCACAACTTGTGGTGTAATGGGATATTTAAAATATAAAACTTGATGCAATATTTACAAGTATGCAACATTGACAAGCTAATAAAGCATAACCAAATAATTGAAAAAATAGTTAGGAAATTTTTTAAAGATATTATAAATAGGGAACGATGTTCCCCTCTCTATTTGAGGGGTGAATTTTTAATTTAGTGGAGCTCCAATACAATATTTCTTCTTTTATTTGCTAGTGTGTCAATCACTTCTCGTACTAGCATGTGGTTTAAGAAACTCTGACCCAAGCACATTTATGCCATCAAAATCACTAAGGAATCACACCTAACTTTGCCCATAATAACGTTTAATATAGTTGGATTTTAAGTGACTATTCTCTACTATTGCCATGTTTTGAATCTACATTATCATGCAGAAGAAGGCCTTTAGAAACAAAACACACTATTAAGATTGAGTCAAGCTCCAATACAATATCAATCACTTCCCATTCAATTATTTAACTTCTATAATAGTAAATTATTTACATCAATCCAAAACCGTAATGACTTAATATGTGTTAATTAATGGCATTAAATTCATTAGAAAGCAATAGTTCTTTAATAAATGAATTACACAATCTAACTATCCAACAATTTTTTTTTCACAAAAACAATCATATATATTTATAAAATAATAAAAATCCCAAATCTATACAACAAACTTTATTTAATAATTATAATAATATATATTTAATAATAATCTAATTTCTAAACAATATACTATAATCATATATAACATCATTAGCATCATATTATTAAAAAAAAAAATAATAATAATAATAATAATAATTTATTAAAAAAAAAAAAATGGTTAACCTACTTTATATTCAGAGCAAAACTAAAACCCTTTTAAATCATATTTAACTGCTCGTTTTTGGTGGTGCCCATGTTCATATTGATGAGTGGATAAGGATATGCATCATTGACACCTTTGAGTGGAGGGTCACATGCAAAAAGAGTGGCTAATTTTTTTTGTTGAGGGTCACATGCAAAATATTGTCACCGGATTCGGGTGTATTAAGGTCAAAGAAATCAGAAGAGCGTCTTGAAGTACCCTTTCTTTTTGTCCAAGGGAAGATTCCAACTTTTAGTATATGGTTATAAGCGTGCTTTTCATAGCATTGGAAACAAAAAAGGTTGAGCATCAAAAAACAATTCTTTAATAGAGATTTGATATTATTTAAATTTTATATTTAGGAAAGGAAAAACACTTTTGAATAAAGTCTTTTTGAAAACAATATGGACCGTACTTGTCATTTCCATGGGGACTTTTGTTGTTTCCTCAACTTTCATAGGCCGCCTATGGATTTATACCTTCCACTATGTTGATACGCTTTTAAATGATGGATTCATTTTTCTCTCTCGCTAGACATATGTCACTATTTTTGTTCAATTCAAAGGAACTTTTTATTTTTTAATACGTCATTATCTTTGTTCAATTCAAAGGAACTTTTTATTTTTTTAATTTGTAAACTTTAGGTCACGATGAAGGAAATTCATTGATTTGATTTTTTTAATTGATGTTTTCTTTTTACGTTGAAGGAAATGCATGAATGTTTCGTTGGAGCCGGGTGAGGATATTAAACAAGGTGATGGTGTTTCACTACAACCTTAGTCGAAAGAGGAAATATAATCATGTATTTCAATGGTGAATCTGCTATTTCTATATGGTTCATGCAACGATGCTCCCTATTCATCTATATGGGGTGTGGTTTCTATCGCAAAGAGGGCAAGGTAAGAAAAAGGTGTATTCATCTATATGGGGTGTGTTTTCTGTTGCAAAGAGGGCAGGCTAAGGAAAAAGTGTAATGGGGTGATGCAAATTCATTATTCATGTTGATTAGAGATGGTGGTATGATGTATAGGGAGGTATTTTTATTTGGAGATGGAGGGTGCTAATTTCTAATCATCTTCTTTTTACTAATAGTGATTACTGAGGTGACATTTGGGTGATGGGAAGCTGGTTTGCTATTAATTCTAATATGGGAGAATTCATGTGTCTCCAAGGAGTGGATTTTAAGAAGAATGATATGTTATCCTTCCTCACAAGAGTTCTCAGGTAACAAGGGAATGATAATTCTATATTTTCATATTAATTGTATTTGTGCCAGTAATAGATATGCAAAATACCCTAGGGTGAATCTAGGTGAGGGAAGAACTCTTCATCTTTTATAAATTTAATCATTAATTTAGTATACATGGTACCTTTGTGGATAAGTTCTATGTGTAATTTTTAATAGATGTTTGAACTCCTATGGGGTGAGGATAAATACTTTAATTAGACCCCTTTAGCTAGTTTTAGAGTTTTATGTCTAACAATGATGAAATAGGTTTTATAGGAGCTCAAGGAAATCAAGGATGACTCATTGCCTCGAAGACAAATTAACATCAACCATCAAGAAATTGATTGGTTATTAAATATATATTCAAAGGGTAAAATATGAGTTGGAAAATCTCATGCGTCAAATGGAGACGTGGCATCAACATTTGGCACAAGGACAACACAATTATGTCTCTTTAGGGAACTTGATGGATGATGCAAATCAATTGATCCCTGATTTAAACATTGTTGCAGTTAAAGGAATGGAGGATGTAACTAGGATGGTGGCTCTCAAATTTTGTCTTTTGCTAGGTTCATTTTCCAAAGTGTACACATTTAGGCGTGGTAGTTTTTGGAATAACTACCAATTCATTTAAAAAAGAAAAAGAAAAAAAGAAAAAATATAATTTTGTGAGTCTTCATTCCATTGGTGAGTTTTTGGATACTCACATTATTATGCTACTACTCTGCCCAATGACACCAGAATTGATGTGGTTGCATGTCATTTATCTTATGATGTGGCAGTGGAGGGGGGTTGAAAAAATATCCATAAAGTTGATACATTGTGCAAAGTGGTGAGGAAGAAGAAGCTTTCACCTAGAAAACTAAGAACCATAATTGTATCGGTTTATTTTCTTGTATGGAACTTTCCTTGTGTGAAACTTTCATTATGGGGAGGAAGCTTATCTTTGTTTTAATTTGAAGAATTTCATTATATGGGAGCTTTCAAGGAAATCTTTCGTTGTGTATAAGAAGCTTCCTCTGGCATAATGAAAGATTTCATTAAAAAACTATAAACCTAACAATCATAAATATAAATTAAATTAAATTAATATTATGACCAAAATAAAATTTATTTAATAATTTTTTTTATCAATTGCTAAAAAAATATTTAATATTATTTTGAAAACAAATTCAATGTCATTTATGAATCTATGCAAGGAAGCCAGTAGGGATCAATGTTTCATTGTGGAGAGCTTACAACGAATGATTTCATTATGTAGAAAGAAGCTTCATCCACACAGTGCAAGCCTGGCCCAAAGAATGCTCCATTTAGAAAAAAATATCAACCTAAAAAATAATAAATATAAATTAAATTAATTTAAACTATATTACCAAATCAAATTTATTTAATAATAAATTTTATTAATTGCTAAAAAACATTAATATTATTATGAAATCATATTCAATTTCATCTATGAAAGCATGTAGGGAAGTAAAAGTTGCAAGGATCAATGTTTCATTGTATAGAGCTTCCTTGTGGGAAGCTTACATTGTGGGGAGTTTATCTTTGTTTCAATTTGGAGTTCATAGTGTTTATCTTTCCTTGTGTTGAGCTTTCAATGAAATCTTTCATTATACAGTGGAAGTTTCCTTGGCACAATGAAAGATTTCATTAAAAAAATATAAACGTAAAAATCATAAATAAAAATTAAAATAATTTAACTTTATGACCAAATCAAATTTATTGAATAATAAATTTTATCAATTACTAAAAACAATTAATATTATTATAAAAGAAAAATCAATGTAATTTATGAATTCACATAGGAAATCTAGAGTTGCAGGGATCAATGTTTCATTTTATGGAGTTTCCTTGTAGAAAGCTTACAGTGGAAACTTTGATTGTGTAGTGAAGCTTCCTTCACACAGTGAAAACTATGCACAAGGAAATCTTCACTTAGAAAACTATGAACATAAAAATCATAAGTATAAATTAAGTTAATTTAACTTTATGTCAGAATCAAAATTATTAATAATAAATTGTATTCTCAATGAAAGATTTCATTAAAAAAAAAACCTTAAAAAAATAAAAATAATTAAATTAATATAAATTTATGACCAAATCTAATTTATTTAATAATAAATTTTATCAATTGTTAAAAAACAATTAATATTATTATGAAAGTCAATTCAGTGTCATTTATGAATGCATGCAACCAAGCCAAAGTTGCATGGATCAATGTCTAGATTTTACAATGAAAACTTTCATTGTGTAGAGGAAGCTTCCTCCTCATAGCTAAAGCTCCACATCCTATCTAATTATTAACAAAGCCTAACCCTTACGGCATCTAGGAGGAGAAATGACCAAGTGACCTCCCATTAGGGAGGTTCTTTAGCAAATAGAACTCAACCAATTGAACTAACCCTCGATACTAATTAATTTACTTATACACGTATACATTCTATTTTCTTAAAGAAAATAAGAATTTAAAGAACTGGTGCTTAACTTTGAATATACAGATTCCCTTTAAATATATATAAAATGTTATGAAAGTCTTAGATATTTATTTAATAACTAAATATTTAACTTGTCAAAGTGCACATGGATAATACATATTTTTTTGTGATCATGATCCTTTAATCGATGCATGTAGGAAAGCCAAAGTTGAATTGATCAATGTTTCATTAAGTAGAGATTTCTTCTGCAAAGATTTTATTGTGCAAAGGAAGGTTCCTCTACATAGTGAAAGCTTGGCACAATGAAACATTGACTATGACCAAATCTTCATGATCTATGAATAATAAAAAATGAAGCAAGCCTAATTAGACATAACCATAATAATAAATGAGAGTTAAAAAGCATTACAATTAAAACATCAGAGAAAAACACATTATTACAAATTAGCACATTCATTATTTGAAAGCATTAAATTTTAAATTAACATTTCAAAATCAAATCTAATTATATTTTAATATTAATTTTGAATAAATATCTTAAATTTAAAACTAATTTATGTATTAATTTTTCAATTAAAATCCACATTGCATCAAAATTAAAAAAAACATTATTACATATGGCTTTATTTCAAAGTATTAAATATAAAATGTAAAAGAATGATTTTCAAAACATTAAAATATGAATATTAATATATATTTTCAAATTTGACATAAATGCATATGTGTGGGACTACTAAGGAATTTCATTGTATAAGAAGATTTCAAGCTTTCACTATGTAGACCTCTACACTTCCCACAATCTATTGATAATAAAATAACCAAATACTCTTGTGTGGAATTGTGGAGGAAGCTTTCCAGCTTTCATGTTTTCATCATCCAGACTTATACACTTTGCACAATCTTTTAATAAAAAAATAACCACTAGTTTTGTGTGAAATTGTAGAGGAACCTTTCAAGCTTTCACACTCCACTCAATCTATTAATAATAATAAAAAACTTTCATTGTGTGGACCTCCACACTCTGCTCATTCTATTAATAATTACATAGACATAACCATAAAAATAAATGAGTGGCTCAAATATTATATGTACTCACTCCAAAAGAGTTAAAACACATTTTAATTAAAAGATTCCAAGAAAAATATTATATGAGAAAATTAAAATTAAAATTAAAATACTAAAATTAAATTTAATTATCTTATATATTAATTTTTGATATATATTTGAAATTTAAACTAATCTACGTATTATTTTTCAATTAAAATTCACATTGCATCAAAATAAAAAAAGCATCATTACACACTATGGTATTATTTGAAAGCGTTAAAATATCAAACTAAAAGCGTGCTTTTTAAAGCATTAAAATATTAATCTTAAGGTATATTTTCAAAATTAACACAAATGCATGTGTGGAACTAGCGGGAAGTCCATTGTGCAAAGGAAGTTTTCAAGCTTTCATTGTGTGAACCTCTCCACTCCACACAATCTATTAATAATAAAAAATGAAGAGAGCATAATTAAATAGAGATAGCTATAATAATAAATGAGGAGGGTCAAATTCTACTAACTTCAAAAAATTTAAAACTCCTTACAATTAAAAAGATCCAAAGAAAAACACATTAGTACAAACTACGACATTCATTATTTGAAAGCCAATAAACTTAAATCAATGCATCAAAACTAAATCTATTATCTTATCTTATGTATCAATTTTCTATTATCATATATATATAAATTTTAAAATAATATGTATATGAAAATCATGCATGATTTTCAAAACACTAAAATATTAATATGAAAAATATATTTTCAAAATTAACAACAAATGCATACAATATTCAATAAATTTAACATATAATGCAATAAATATATTATATTGATATATTATATATATTTATATATATATATATATATATATATAATATGAGACTTATTGTATTAAAATTAAAACATTAGTCTTGGATCATCTAATCTATGGAAATGGACATAGGGCAATTATGCAAATGGGAAATTGAGGGATTCAAAATGTCTTGTCATTTGCTTCCATAATCCACACTGAGAAATAGGTCATCATACATGTAAAAATTTATCATCTCATTTTTCTATGCAACTTGCACAAAACTTTCATTTTGAAAAGTTTTCTCACCACTTCACACAATACCAAAGCTTCCACACGGTTCATACATGCTCTATTTGTTAGTGTTGCAACATTGAGTATTGATTTTTATTATTGTTATTTGTATTTGAAACATGAATGTATAATGACTTTCTAACTTTAAAACATTGAACTCATGTAACTAGAAACAAACTATTGACTTAGCAATAATTTTATGACCAATTAAAAAAAACTATTAATTTCCTCCACAAACATTCCAAATACCCTTTTAGTCAATCAAATTACTCTAGATAGCTACAACATTGAAAAATTATTAGTAGCAATCAATAGGTCAATGCTGAAAAAATAAAGCCTCCCTGAATTGTGGGGAGTGTGGGGAAAACTCCCCATAATGAAAGATCTCCACACTTCCCAATGCCATCGCATGCCATTTGCCTTTGAACCTGTATGAAATGAAAAAATTATGTCAGTAACATGTGTATGCAGATATTTCACATTTTATGAGTTCTTGCTCCTTCATCACATAAAACTATCATTTGCATTTTTATTTTCAGTTGTTGTTGATGTGGGGAGGGGAGAATGGCAAAAGTTGTGAGAGGTGGCTTTCATTGTGTGGAGTGCATACAGGACTAAGTGTGTGTGGGGGCGGATTTCATTTTGGGGAGTGCTCATGTGTGGAGAAAGCATGTGCCTAGAAAGGAATAACTAAAGATTTAAGAGATAATCTTAGAAATGTAGCATTCTTGAAAAATGATAAAAGTAGAGCTTACATTACCTTAATCAATTAATTAACAATAAAAACAAAAAAAAAACCATATTATATTGTAATTATCATCCTTATTTTTAAATAAATCAATCTAAAAAAAATTTAACAATAATAAACGTGTTTTACATTAAATAATCCCTATGGAAAGGAAAAATGCTTAAAACTCTATCTTGAAGACTACCTCATTTATATTATTCTTGAATACTACCTCATTTATATTATTATTGCCATATATTATTGAACTCTAAACAAGTTAGAAATTATTAAAGTTGCTACCTTTTAAGACTACTATGGTTAGTAATCTTGTTCTTTTCAATTTGTTTACAAATTGAATGAAGTTGAAAAGAACTAAAACAACACCAAGTCCCCCATTTTGGTATCTACGAAAATTCACCAAAATGTATTATTCGAAATGTACTGGCACAAAGCTTCTAAATGATAATAGTTTCTACTCTAAATGTGTTTACAACAGTAATGGAATCTGCAAGCTCGACAAACAACCCATCAGATTAAAGTGGTAAATGTGAGTCAGGTGAAAATTAAAAGCAGTTGTCTATAATGCGACTTTTTGAAAGCCTTTCCGGTGGGTTTTTCCGGTCAAAATCCGGCAGTAATTTATTGGAATCGCAAGTTTGATAGCTAGTTTCTGCACAATCAAAGCGTCCCAGGGGTTTTTCAGGGTGTTGAATCCAAATATGCAGTTAAAAAACCATTTTAACTGCAACAAATCAAGATTTAACCTCAATTTCTTCCGCCGGATTCCGTCACCGGAATCTCCAAAAAGTCGCATTATAGACAACTCCAAATTAAAATATCATATCAAAGTGATAAAAGTGAGTACGAGTGAAAATTAAAATTATAGTATATTCTCTTTATCGATATTAAACCAACCATTATTTAGGAAATAGGGTGAAGAAGACAGTCAAAATGAATATGTTAGTAGTGGGGTGATCGAATATCATTTGTCTAAGGCAAAGGATTTTATCATTGAAACGTACCAAAAAAACACTATACTATCAATTACTTTCTTGCAACTATTCATGATGAGAATTTCTTAAAAAACTGGTAAAAATTTAAATATTTTTGAGTCGTAGAAAGTAGTTGAGAAAGTTGATTTTACCCGAGTTTTGGAGCATACGAAAGAATCGAAAATCAGAAAAATAAAATATATATACCTTTATAAATTTAATAATTATAAATATGTCTTATTCCACAAACAATAAAATCTTACCCTAACACTTTTGCCTGCGTCGAATATTTTATTCCATCGTCTAGAAACAAAGAAGAAAATGAGGAATCTGCGCGAGCCACGAAGAACTCGTCATAATAGTGTAATTCATCGTCGTTCCACGACTCTGGTGTGGAATGGCCCACCTTCACATTTGAAACACTGCAAGGAAGCGGGCATACTGTTTGTCTACACGTGAATATTCAAGTGTATCATTGGCTCAGGACAGCAAACAGGGTTGGTCCCGAGGGCAATGTTTTCAAAGGGAATTTTCTCATCGCTAAAGGTGCACATTTCCCGACCACATATTTATTCTTTACGTATATTTTAATTCTGAAGTTTAAGTTTAATTTTATTTTATATTTTTAATTTTGAAGTTTAACTTTATTTTATTTTTGTATGTGTGAGTTGGTTTTTAGTTATTTAAATGTATTTTTGAGTATAATAAGAAATTATTATAAGTTTTTATAAGATTTAATAATTTCAATTTTTTATCTTATTAATTTGGATTTAAAAAAATAGTAATATTATTAATTTAGATTTTGGAAAAAATAGTAATGTATATCTGGGAAAAGAACAAAAATATTAAAACATTTAGACTATATTTTTGAAAACAATTACTTGCATCAAATAAATTGACTATATTTTAAACAATCGGAAATTTATTATAACTAAGTTTTCAAAGTAACAGTTTGAGATAGCTATGATTTGCTCTATCAATAAATGCAAGTCTACTTATTATCATATTATTTGGAAATAACTCACTAATGGTCCATAAATGTGCGTTGGGGTTTTGGGCCATTAACGTGTCTTTACATCTAAAAAATGAGCTATAAACATATCTTGGAATTGATAAACATTAATTAATTAGTTATTAATAATTGTACATAATGCTTAATATGAGGGTGATGTGAAATTGCTTTTGTGTTTGGGTTGACAAATTGCATTAAAAATATAATATTTGATAATAAATAAAATATATAAATATTCACCTTAAGTAATATACTTTTTGTAACGTCCCTTTTAAACCCCTCATTTGTGATTATAATTAACAATATTAATGTTGGAATGGTAGGCTTGGATAGTTTGATAGAATTCTCTCTCTTTCTCTCTCTCTCTCTCTCTCTCACACACACACACACACAACTAAAGTTGAAGAAGAGAAAGGGAAACATAGATCTCAATACTCGAAGGAAGCTCTATGGGGGAATGTCGAAATTTCCTATTTTACCTAAATTAAATGGTCTCATTTTTGATTTGGTAGTTGAAACACCTAAGTGTCAGTAGTTATGAGGAGGAACGGGAAAGGTACTAAACTACTCCAAGAGTATGGGATATGGATGCATTCTCGAGACTTTTGATTGACCACATGGCACTAGGAGGGACCTTAATTTCTCATGTTGGAAGTGTATTTGTGGTGGAGCAAAGAGGATAGAAACAAGAAAGTAAGGAATGTCTATGAGGGAGAGAGATAAAGAAATGCATGCACATGAACAATAGAAAACACATGAACAAAAAATTGAACCACATGTCAGGTTGATAGTGACTCCAATTAGGCCGATAGAGAACCCTCTAAGTCACAGTGGACTTTTTTGGAATTGTGAACTTACTTAATTGGATAGGGAAACAATGTGAAAGCTTTTATACTAGGCAAAAGGATAGGAGACTTGCTTGTATAGTTGGTCTTAATTAGCATGTAATGAGCTAAGAAAAGGGAGGGATCGAGGGACTATAATCATAGTTAAGAACTCCCTTTCTATTGTGTATACCCATGATATAATAATGTTAGTGTTAATAGGCCCAATCTTAGTAGGTGAAAGGACAAACATTGATTTCCTATATGTGAAGGAAATTGGCCTTCATGTTCTCTACCGTGATTTGAATTTGTTGAACCCTAAGTGATACCTCCTCTTAAGGCATCATACCTCTTTTAGGGATGGCCAATTGCAAGAAATGTGTAGTGTAGTTATGCTTATGGTTAGGTGGAGAGTGGCTCTCTCCCTTCTTCAGTTCCCCACAAATCTTAAGTAATTCAAATAAGTGTACCTATTTTCTCTTTTAATGAAATGACAATATTATTAAAAGTACTCATGAAAGTCACTCTGTTGGTTTACTGAGAAATCTTGTAATGATGAGTTGAAAAATTTGTAAATGTACTTAGTTATTAATTGTTATTTATTTTATGCATGAACTCTATGTACAAAGGTATCATTTGAAATGTGTTTTCTCTTATGACCAAGAGAGGTGTAATGTTGTGATGTATAATGTAAAACTTGAATTGAATGTCAAGGATCCTTCAACACATTCTGTTATGCGACATGCCCTTCTAAAGCCATATTTCGGATTTATTAGTTGTGGTTTATCCTCGAGTTGAAGTATAATCGGAGGTTTCACTTTAGTGGAGGCCTTAAAATGGGTGTTTAAGGGCCTATTGAGATGGCCTTGAGTGATAGTCTACAAATCTGTTTTTGAGGAGTATTGTGGGACTTTGTTCTCTCAAGTAGAAGAAAAAGTGTTAGCTTCTCTAATTTAAGGATTTGGAGCATGACAATTGTAGTTTCTAGTCCCTAGGAGTGTAACAATGTCATCTTAGTTAGGGGGGGATTTGGCCATTGGACAACCTATGTCTTCCTTTTTTAGAAATGATAGGTTGTGGGTAGTGTTTCAGATTCCTTTATGAGGTAGATAAGACATTTTCACCCTTAAAAATATTATGGTCAAGACTATTCTCTCATAAGAGTTAATTTCATTTCCTTAAAATAGACTAAAAACTTAGCGAAAGTATGAAATCCAATTATTAGTTCGCTTTTTTTGTGTGGTTTGAAAATTTATGGATTGGGGCTTTTAGCCCAGCCCCTGGTCATATGTTCTAGTGAGGAAATGTGACCTAGAGCTAGCCATATGGGAAGTTATGCACAAATTATGCTAACAAGATATAACCACCCCACCACACATTTATCCACTTTTACAAGCTCTCTAGGGTAAGCATGAGATGAGAGTTACTATGACATGACCCAACCTCCAAGTTCCAGTTATGGAAGTGGGGCCTATAAACCGGAAACTCATTGATACATTCAGGAACACAATATCACCCAGATGTTAGCCAACAACCTCTAGTGATAAGATCCTCAACTGCAAATTATTTTTAACTAAGCTCATAGCCCAACTGCATCTAGAAAGTTCCAATCGCATCCACGAGGCTTCATCCATGCAGTTGTAGCCAAAAATTCCCAAAGCTATGCTTGCGATTGTGAAATCAGTGCCACATTTTCAGGACTAGCTTATAGGCCATTTACTAGAATTGCCCGGAACATTCTAGAATCAAGTCTAAGAAAATCACAAGTATACACAAGGTATAATAGGCTCATTACTTGCCCAAACATACCAAACATATGATAAAAATTTTGTCAAACATATGGTAAACATAGTAACTATAGTTCTTGAAGGCATATCTGATCATTGTCTCATTCACTTCACCAGAGAATCGTAAAGAATACTCACTATCCTCTTAAGCTAGCTACAAGAACACTTGTTAACCCATGCATTCATATAATCATACAATAACTTATTGAATCATAAACAAGATCCATAGTAAGAGCACATAATTTAACCATGATTATAACCAACATTTAACGAGAATGAAGCCATGAAAAATGAGCCATAGTGTCAACACAATGGCCAATATATGTGCTCACTATTCTCAATAGAAATCAATACATAAATACATATGAAAATTTCAACCAAGTTAGGGACTTCCACATACCACCTAACCATAGATTCGGCTGAACCAAATATTTCTTTTAGTCCATCACTCTCATGCCATGATCCAAGCATGAATGTGGGATCTCATGGGATAAACCAAAACAAAACCAACGAGGGATTCTAGAGGCTAAACTAACTAAACTCTCAACCACAATAATTTCACCTAAACCGGTTCAGAAATCACCAAATTAACACAAGCTTGGATGCCTTCGAATTTATTCACGATACCCAGAGGTATTTTCTTATCTCCACCCACTTGCCGAAGGCTTCTAGAGAAAACCATCTCCACCCCCAACCGTTGGGATTTTCTTGAGACCACCTCATGCAGATCCAAAATCTTTCGTCAATCCAAAGCTAAACCATGAATGAATCCCATCACACCATGGTTATCAAGGAAATGGAAAGGCAAGGATGAAACCACTGTAAATACAGACAAATCCCATGTCAATGACATAAAATAATCATGTAAACCAAATACATGCACCATGAATTCAAATATCGCCAAGGAAGTTACACTTGCAACCTGTTCATTGCAAAACCTTCCTATTATAGTTGCTCCTCAAATATCCTCCTTGTGTTCGCTTTCTTTTCTAATATTGTTTGCTTGCTTCTTGTTTGTCCTTTGCTTCCTTTGCTTCTTCCTTTATTTCTCTCTCTTTCTTCTTGTAGCTCTCTTTCTGAAATTGATCCAAAGTTAAAACTGACAAAAGTTGTGAACTATTTAGCTTATGCCTTTTTATAATTCATGTCTAGTCTCTTCCTTTCCTTTTTCCTTTTTCTTTCATTTTCCTCTAATTTCTCTTTAATTTCCCTTGCATGCATATCTATATCCCTTCATCTCTGTTTTCTCCTATTTTCCTTTATTCTTTTAATTAATTGTAATTTACTTCCTTTTTCCTTTGATAATTTCCATAGCCATTAACTAACCACAAGTGATACCCACTCTAATTCCCCCCCCCCCCGACTACCATTCAACTTGGAATACGTGTCCCATGACCTTGGTCTTATTTTTTCCTTTAATGTGCTTTATTACATGGAACTTTAATCCATGATCATTACAAACCCTCTCCCTTGGGGGAACATCATCCTTTGTGTTCTATGACACCTATTACTAGAAAAAACGATTGAAAACAAAACATATTTCTTGTTACAAGTTTATAACAAAACTCATTGCAGTATTTACAGCAAAAAACTGTTGAAAACATGACAAAAATAACTCTTATTGGAGCTTTATAATACAACTCAATGTGGTATTTAAAATTACACACACACACACACACATACCAAAAACTCATTTTCTTCACCCAACAAATAAAGAAGGATATAAAGCTTGCATCTGATCAACCATCTCCCATGTAGCTTCATCGGGCCCAAAGTGCTTCCAGTACCCTTTAACTTGCTTTATTTCTCGGTTTCAGAGCATGAGTTGTTTCCACTATAGGTTGCATTGTGGCTCTTGTTTGAATTCTTCCTATTCTTTGACCTGTAATATAGACCAATTGATCACATTATCATCATCCTGTACATATCTCTTAAGAAATTAAACATGGAAAACATCATGGAATTTGGAAAATGGTGGTAAAGAAAGTTTGTAGGCCACTAGTCCAATCCTCTCAAGGATCTCAAAAGGCCCACAATACTGAGGTGCTAGCTTGGCACATGACCCAATCCACAAGGATATCCTCCTAGGCTTGATGCGCAAGTACACATGCTCCCCAACTTGAAACTCCTTGAATTCTCTATGTTGATCCACATAGCTCTTCTATTTGTCATTTTTTTCCTTCAAAATTCTTTTGATAACCTACATCTCTTGCTCCATATGTGGCAACATATCTATTCCAATCAAGACCTTATTCATTGGATCACTCCAGCTGATGGGAGTATTAGAACTCCACATGTAAATAACCTCAAATGGACTCATCTTCAATGATTACTAATACCCATTGTTATAGGCCAACTCTACCACTAGAAGATACTCCTCCCACTTCCTCTGCTGATGGATGATATACATCATCAACATGTCCTCAAGAATCTTGTTAACACTCCCTATTTGTCCATATTTATACAGATGATAAGTTGTATTGAAGGATAACCTCGTCCCCAAGAATGTAAATAAATCCTTCCAAAATTGGAAGTGAACTTGGCATCTCTATCTGATATAATCTTCTTGGGAAAACCATGCAACCTCACTATCTCCTTGATGAAGATCTGAACCACTCCACTTTCTTAATTTGTAAACTTTACCACAATGAAGTGAGCTACCTTGCCCAGCCTTTCAACCACAACCATGATGGAGTCATGCTACCTCGATGTCCTAGGAAATCTTATTATGAAGTCCATAGAAATAACATCTGATATCCATTTCAGAATCAGAATAGGTTGCAACAAACTAGCTAGACACTTGCATTCAAATTCCACTTACTAACATTTCGAAAAATTGGCAACAAACACAGGCACCTATTTATTCAAGTTCATCCAATAGTAGAACCTCTTAACAACTGTCAAATTATTTTGATATCCTAGGTGGTCTGAATATTGCTTGACATGAAACTATTTAAAGATAAGCTTCTTCAATTAGATGTTATCCATCAAATAGATCCTACTACCGATTCTGATCATGCAATCTGATGTGAGGTGATAATCCTGATCCTAATCACCTTCACCCTCCTACTGCAATTTTTGCTTCAGTTGTTGTTACTTCCAATCATGCTTTTGTACATGTAAGATCCAATACTACTAATTTGTCCCATAAGAGCTCACAATTGAAATATTATTCACCTGCATTCTCTTACTGAGAGAATTTGTAACCTAGTTCTCTTTTCCCTTGATGTAGTTGATCTCGAAATAAAACTCATTGAGATTAGCCAGCCTTCTAGCTTACCTGGAATTCAAATTGGGTTGGTCAATCTAGTACCTCAATCCACTATGATCACTCATTAAGTCAAACCTCTTGCCAAGGAGAAAATATCTCCACATCTTCAGCGCATGAATATGTTGAGACTGTGATCAACACCCTCCAAAATTTTTCCTACACATGAATTTTAGAGCCTAATGAGGATATAATGACCTATCATTCCATGGTTGCTTCATGATCCATTAATGTTACGGTAAATTTTTAAGTCTTCTCTTCAATTTCTAAGTGTCGTGGTCACTTGCTCACACATGTTCAATCCATATTAAGTTCCTAAGCACATTATTTTGTGCAAGCTTGAACATGCATAGCATAGTCCACTAAGAGAACGCCTTTTCAATTTTCAATCAATGTTGATAGTGACTGCACACTTTGATTGATAGTCTCTCACTTTTGGTTGCGATTGTACTTTTATTTCGATGAGTTTTTCCAATTATCTCTTTTGTGCATCTTTTCTTTCGCAAGTGTCATTTTTATGTTTTCTACTCTCACTTTCTCTTTTTTTCACTTTAATAAGTGTCATTTTAATGTTATCTTTTCTCTGGCATGTGTCACTTTTGATGTCATTCACATTTGCAAGCATCATTTGCACTTTTCTCTTACTTGTCGCAAGTATCATTTTTTGGCATGGAAAGTGTCTCTTATTGTAAAATCAGAGTTGTGGTTCATTGTGATAGGAAACTTTTGTACCAATGGGTCATTTTTACCTCTTATACATGTACTAGATCCACTCCCAAAGTTTTATGCATTTTCATAATAGTGTTGTCACTGTTGTTGCAAAGTGTATCTTAAGTGTCACACCCAGTTGAAGGGAGTCAATTGTACATTCTTAAAGGGAAGTTTTGATGCATTCTCTTGCATTAATGTGTACAATTCATCATAACAAAATACATAAAACATATTCCCAAAGTCTTTAGGGTGGTTGCACAAGTGTCGTTAATGTCGTCGCAAATTGTACCCTAAGTGTCACACTTGGAGGAGGTTGTTGTATTATTGTTGCACTAAGGGGATGATGTTGTTCTTGTGTACTAAGTGTTCACTGTTGTGTCATGAATTTTTCTGACTGTGTGATATTATTCATAATTTTAACCCTGGTCTCACTTCTACCTCACTAATCCAAGACTTTGTCAAATTATGGAAATTTCCTTCCCAATAAACTTGACCTAACTCAACCTCTTGGAGTTACAAACTACATAGAGTCAACCCTCAAGTTGATCCCTTTCCACTTGGAACTGCATAAGTCATAGTTCTTTCCCCCAATTACTACACATTTCACACTCTCATTGTTGCACCTTTCCTTCTTGACCTCCATGACTACACATTTTACCCTTCTATTATGTCTCCTTCTACGCATTTCATAGTGGCAAGCCTCAAGCTATTCCCCTACCTCCCTAAGATGTGCAATTGCATAATCCCTGGGCATCTCTCTCTCTTGTATTGCACATTGGGAAACTTCAAGGCTTAATACTACCTCACTGAGCTCCTCAACTATGCAGACATATTTCCCATGCCTCTAGAACTATGCATTGCACAGTCTCAAGCAAAAAGTTGTCTTCCTTCCTTCCTTCCTTCCTTCTATAAATATGCAATCCATTGCCCCACTATCTCTCTTGAACTACACATTGCATGGTCTCAAGGATGAATCATCTCTTAGTGAGCTCCCCAGATGCAAATTTTTCTTTCCTAGACTTCCAGAATTTCACATTGCACAATTTCAAGCCTCAGTTCTTCACTCTTGGCCTCTCGAACTGTTCATTAAGAAATCTCTGAGCTTTCGTGCTGGTCCAGTACTGAGTTCTGGGTCAACCAATGGTTTTCAAGAAGCAAATTAGACTAGGATATTCATGAACTGATGTCATCTTGTCGTGAGTGAAATTCACTTACAGGTACTATATCTTGACATGAGAAGATAATTCATAGAGAGGAAGAGAAGGAGACTATGTTGAAAGACACTTGTGGAGTTGGAACCAAGAAGAAGTCATTAAACAAGAAGATGAAGAGACACTAGCTTCCTATAGATGATCAAATATCAAGATTGCATGAATAATCCATATTAATTAACCCCTTGGAGGATGAATACAAAGCACATGCAATATCCATCATAAAGATGCAAATAAAGGAGCAAAATGAGCACCTTGGCAATGCCACATCATCATGAAGTTCCATGTCATCATTGTCAAGATTCATTTCAAGAGTCATATGTGTCATAATGTCTTGCCACATCTTTTGTGGAATGTAATTGTGTAAATTTCCCAAAATGAAAAAATGTAAAATATGTGGAAGACCAAGGGTCCTACATGGAATATTAAGAGTGAATATTGAGTTCTAAAGTTATATAGAATCTCAAAGGTCATGTATGAATTTGAAAAGTCATTCTAGGAGCTCAAGAATCATGAGGGAGCTCAAGAGTCAAATGGGAGGTGATGATTCACCTCATTTGTTATAAATACACCCTCATAACTCAAGCAAAAATACTTTTGGGACTGGAACTTCCCACCTTGGCTTCTCTAGCATTGGTGTTGGAAAGAATATCTTTCTTTGGATGAGAAAGTGGTGAATTAATGTTCCACTATAGGGGCTAGTGTGGCAACATTGTACTTGTATATCTTGGAACTTCCACTTAATATATGAAGCTCTATGAGCCAACACATTTTCATGCATGTGTAGTTCATATATTAAAACTATTATTTGTTTGCAGTATATGTTTTTTTCACATGTACTAAGGAAATTTAACTATTTTTGTGGCTTTGGTACTTATCTTGTTGAAGGTTTGTTGTATTTGGTTTTATGATTATGGTTGTCTTGTGAACCACTTTCTAAACTAATTTTCCATCCTCTTATGCTCTTGTATGTGTCTTTTAGAATAATACTATTACTTTTCTTCTATAGGCTCACTCTCTTTCGCCTTATCGTGAAAGTACCATACATACATTGCAATTGTACACCTCACACTGTCAACTTGCTTTTTTGATACAAAGAATGTTGTATAACCTCTTATGTTAATAATAGAATCTAAGGAAAATCCCAAAGGAAAATGGAAATAGGTTGTATTTATGTTTGGGGATCCTACTCCAAATAGTGTGAGGTCTAATTAGGACTTCACATCGAGGATACCCCCTTGGTTGGCAGTTTCTAGCACCGTCAACAATTGGCACTAGAAGGAGGGCCAAATGACGAGTTGTTCCCATTAAGTCTATTTTGAATCTCTCATCTTAAATGGCTATTTCCCAAATCATAGTGCTAGAATGTTTCTCTAACCTATCTTCTAGTGAACTTTTCATCTCCATCGAGCAATTTGATCACTTGCCTCTATTCAGGTTTGATAGTGAGGGTGGTAAATTCATGGCCAAAGATATATCTAATTTTATTAGTTTTTTGTAAATTTAATGAAATCGATTGTGAAGATGTTGTTTTTATATTATTCACCCTCACACTTGAAGGTCAAGCTAAGAAGTGGTGTCAAACTTTACCATTCACTTCCATTCATTCATTTGATCAATTCCATAAGGAGATTTATCAAGCCATTGATAGATATGATTATCAAAATGAGTGTAATAGGATTGATCTACTTAGAATGAAATCTAGTGAGTATGTAGAGAATTTTCTTGATAGGTTTCTTCACCTATGCTATGAATTTCCCAAGGGAGTGATTGATTTAGAATTTATCAATGAATTTTTTCAGAGCTTGATTCTTCTCTTCTTGAAATATTTTGAATCCAAACCGTTGGATGATGTATCTCTACCAACTATGTTTATCATGAGACACCCCAAGCTTGTGATGAGGGACATGCTATTCCTTTTTTTCCTTGTCCTCCTTTTCCATTATCAATTTTGGTTCCTCCTAGTGAAGATGTTGAAGTTGGAAAAACTAAAAATTGAAGTGTTGATCCATCCTTTCAACCTCCCCCCATTTCCCATGATCTAGTTGCTATTGAGGAGAATTTGGAATGGTTCAGTAATTACATAGAGCGTGAAGTGAAATTTGATCCCTTAGCTTTTCAAGATCATATTAGTGCATATAAGTCCAATCTTGAATATGGTCTAAATGAGAAATTGACTAGCTCAAGGGATACCTCTCAAACTCTATTATCCATGTCTCATGATTCCTTATTTCATGATCCGCTTGATCAACCTACTTCAAATCTTAAGTATGTTCAACCTATTGTTTCAATCATTAATCATAGGCAAGGTGTTTTCATTTCACATGTAGAGGAGCAAAGTGGTGAAAATGTGTTTCATCTTTCTTCCCTCTTTTGGGATGGTAATCTTGCATTTTTGGCTAGCCATCGATATCGCAATCTTGATAACCTATCAGACGATTCCATATCCTTCATTAAATTTGAGATTTTAGAAAACAATCATCAGGACATCCTTGTTACCATTAACACACGTGGTGATGGATTCCCAATTACATCAAACAAGATCTTTCCTTCTTCTATGAACTTGGTTTTGTATGATATCGATTCAAAATCTACTTCTCATAGTTTGTAGTATTCATTTATGTCAAGATGTTCTCTTTGAATTCAAAATGATTTTGAAATTTCTTCGATTCATGCATCTCCATATATCATATTTGAAGAATAAGTTGTCAAGCCTTTGAAACTTTGGTATACCCTATAGAGGAAAACCAAGATCAATATAAATTTTAAATTTGCATGCATATCTTCGATCATTATTATGATGAAAATAATCTCATGGGGTATAACATGCATGTTGATCCATTGTTCTCACTAGCTCAATTTGATTTAGTGATAACTGAATTTTCTCCCCTTGAATCTTTTCATCCTTCCTCACCTCTAACACACTACTCATTGTAGCTAGATATGTGTGATAATTTTGTTATATGAGTAGTCCCTCTAAATCCTTTATATATCTATCCAGTTGGTCATGGTTACAATCAGGTACATGATGGCGTGGTCTTACAATTAGAGGATGAAAAGCTTGAATCTATTATGCATGATATGTTCAATTGTAAATATTTTATAAGTCAGGAGGAAGATGTTACAACTGTGAACAATCAAGGGAGTTTTCTCATTGCTCTACCTCAATTCTTGATCCATCAAGAATATGATATGTTTAATCTTAACAAACCACTGGAATTAATAGTATTTTATTTGATACATCTGATGATGGTGGTGCAAATTTACATGTTGATTTTTCTAAGACACCACAATTCGATGATCCACCATTAGAAAGTTTAGACACTCGTGAGAACGTTGAGGCACTTCAGCTCCTACTGATGGTTATGCCAAGTTCTTGCAATCTTATTGAGATATCTGAAATAAGTTGGATCCATATTTTCACATATCTCTTTCCTCAATAATTTTCCATTCGTTAGGAGTTCATTCTTAAAGGAATTTCAATATTCACAAGTTAATCTTCACAATATTCAAGACAACATTTGTGATCAGATGGAATATTCTTGTTCGTTTAATTCTTCATCATGTGAATCCTTTACACCACACATAAGGTTTGATAGCACATATTTCCTGTATCTACACAGTCTCAAATATTGTCATTCTAATTATCAAGATGAAGGTCACTCTGGGTTGAAGAATTTATCTTTGTCAAGCACTTCTGAGATCGATCACTTTCTTATCCCTCTTGTGTATGTCATGATGTTAATCATATTTTTTTTTAAATATCTCTTCTTGAATGATAGAAAACTCTTGAGTCATTTAATGAATCAAAGCCCTTGTGTTGATACAAATGCCTTGTATGATTTGACCTTTGTTTCCAAGCTTTCGCCAGATGGGTATCCTAATTGGTTTCCTAAGTTTCTGATGTCAATGATTGTTTTAAATGTCTTAAGCTTTCATATTTTTGGCATAGTGTCTAATAAGATACAAAGCAAACCAATGGAGAATAGAGGATCTTATAATCACCAATCTGGTCATAGTCATTTTACATTTATTGATTTTGTTGAATCTAATGATCTTCATGGTTCATCATTTCACGATTCATATGCTTGTTGGATGGTTGAGGCACTTCAACATGAATTGATGGTTATGTGAGGTTCTCACCATGTTAGGTCCCTATAATACTAGTGATTACCTCATTACTATTGTAGTTGTATCCCTTATTAATATTTTTGTGCCCCTATTGTCCCCATATTGTTATTACTGTGCCCCATAGAATCCCTCTATTGTTATTTTTGTGGCTTTATATTATTATTGTTAGGTCGGTTGGGTTATATTGTGACTCCTTAGACTCCTATATATAGAAAGGAGGTTTTGTCATTTGTATCATGCAAGAATTGTTCATTTATGTAATGTAAAGGAGGTTACCCCCTCGAAGAGTCTGAATTCTAAGGCATTGATCTATCTTTTTTATCTTTTTGTGAGCTGGTTTCATAACATTTGGTATCAGAGCATTGGATTCTAGGGTTTCACTGCTCCAAATAGGTCATCGTGGCATTTTTTCTATAAATTATTTTCTACGAAGATTCAAAAGCTAAAGAAAAGCCCATTTTAGACAAAATCGCATTGAACTTCGGATCCGAATTTCAGAGCTTTTCACACTATAGTTGTGGAGATGTGATCTAAGGAAGTCAGTCTTTGTGCAGACTCTTGAATTACATTCCAAACAGGTGACCTGGGGAAAATCATTATAACTTTGTGTCTAAGAATCAGATTGAAATTTCATAAAAAGGTACAGAAAGAGGACAGACTCTAGTTTTATATATTTTTCAGAGCCAAAGGTTGAAACAGTGACTCGTGGCATGTCATACAAGTTCACTCTACTGAACTAGTCTATAATCAGGCCACAATGGGAGATTTGGCATAACTATTCCCTCGAGAATCCAATTTGAATCAGACTGGTGGCATTGGAAAGAGGACGTAGAGGGCTACCACAGCTCACAATTTCAGAACTAGATGATCTGAAATTACAAAGATACATCAGATTCAATATCAAGCTCCTACAAAGTGAAAAAAGGTGTGTAGTTTTATTTTTATTTTTGCATAAGCTTGGTTTGAAAAATTAGATTGAAGGAATTCAAAGGGCATAGTAAAGCATTATTATCGGTAATTCATTCCCCGAGGAAAGAAAATGCAAACACCTAGCAGGCGACCTAAAATCTCGAGCATGACTCATGAAGAAGAGGAAGAAATGCAACATGATATATCAAAATTACAGGACCAGGTGCAACAAGTGTCACTTGCACAAAAAGCAACAGAATCTAAGATGGATGGTTTAAATAAAGATGTAGAAGCTAAGATGGATGGTTTAAAGAAAGGCGTAGAAGCTAAGATGGATTGTTTAAAGACAAGGATGGAATATTTGAAGACAGGCATGGAAGATTTGAAGATAGATTTGAAGACAAATTTGACAAAGCTTCTACAAGCAATGCTTACTAATGGTGAAAGGGTAGTAAAGGAAACTCATGATGAGAAGAAAGGAAATGTTAATCATGATTTCATAGACTCTAATGTTGGATCGAAGACCCACCATATTCCAAAAATCAATATGAGTAAGTTTGATGGCAATGATCCCACGAGATGGATACTATAGATGGAGCAATTTTTCGATCTCAATAATGTGCAAAACACACAAAAGGTACGTATTGCAACTTTATATTTGGAACCAAATCAGTTTGTATGGTATCAATGGCTTTGCTCTAATAAACAAATTATCACTTGGCCAATTTTTATGGAAGAATTGATAGTACATTATGAGGATACAAAAAGCAAGACATTTTTTATCCAATTGATAAGTCTCAAACAAAAGGGTTCAATAATGGAGCGCATTGAGGAGTTCCAAAAATTGAACATAAGGGTAAAAATTATTTCAGAGGAGCATAGGATTGATGTGTTCATAGGGACTTTAACGGATAATATCCAACATGATATTCACCTTTGGGAACCTGATTCATTAGAGAAGGCATTCAAATTAGCAAGAAAAATGGAAAGCAAAATTATGACAACCAGGAAGCATACCACTCACAACTATAAAGATGGAAGTGTTGTTGCCCCTAGTCTTCCACAACCTATAAGGCTAACACCACAACAATTGGAAGAAAAAAGAGCAAAAGGGCTTTGTTGCAGTTGTCATAGAAAATACACTAAAGGTCATAAGTGTGCTGAGAAGAAATTATTCTACATAGATTGTGAAGAGGAAGAAGAAAAGGAGCAAGAAAGGTCAAAAGAAGAGGATATACTCTAGGAACAAAGCCTAGATAAAGAAGAAATGAATCAGACCATATCTTGTAATGCATTGGCTGGAATTACCACTCCTCAAAGCATCAAGATAGAAGGACAAATCAAGAAGACAAAGGTAATTGTGTTGATTGATTCAGGAAGTACCCACAATTTTATTCATTGTAAGGTAGCAAAAGAATTGAATTGCTTCCAATATCCAGCACCAGGGTGTCAAGTGATGGTTGCAAATGGAGCAATGATAAATTTCTTTGGAAAGTGCCATAATATCAAGCTATCCATGGGAGAATATGTATTGACTAGCCCAATGCTTTC